>JAEIGH010000411.1:0-53267 GCA_018903575.1 Drosophila saltans
GAAATCCATTTCGATATCGAAATCCATTTCGATTTCGAATTTCGAAATCCATTTCGAATTCGAAATCCATATCGATATCGAAATCCATATCGATTTCTACGAAATTCATTTCGATATCGAAATCCATTTCGATTTCGAAATCCATTTCGATATCGAAATCCATTTTCGATATCGAATTTCGAAATCCATTTCGATATCGAAATCCATTTCGATATCGAAATCCATTTCGATATTCGAAATCCCATATGATTCGAAATCCATTTCGATATCGAAATCCCATATCGAAATCCATTTCGATATCGAAATCCATATCGATTTCGAAATCCATTTCGAATTCGAAATCCATTTCGATTTCGAAATCCATATCGATTTCGAAATCCATTTCGATATGGAAATCCATTTTGAAATCGAAATCCATTTCGATATCGAAATCCATTTCGATATTCGAAATCCATTTCGAATTCGAAATCCATTTCGATATTCGAAATCCATAAATCGATATCCATTTCGATATCGAAATCCATATCGAATTCTATCGAATCGAAATCCATTTCGATATCGAAATCCATTCGATTTCGAAATCCATATTCGAAATCCATTTCGATATCGAAATCCATATTCGATTTCGAAATCCATATCGAAATTCATTTCGATATCGAAATTCGAATTTCGAAATCCATTTCGATATCGAAATCCATTTCGATTTCGAAATCCATTTCGAAATCCATTTCGATATCGAAATCCATTTCGATTTCGAAATCCATTTCGAATTTCGAAATCCATATCGATATCGAAACATTTCGATTTCGAAATCCATTTCGATATCGAAATCGAAATCCATTTCGATTTCGAAATCCATTTCGAAATCCATTTCGAATATCGAACTCCATATCGATTTCGAAATCCATTTCGATATCGAAATCCATTTCGATATCGAAATCCATTTCGATTTCGAAATCCATTTCGATATCGAAATCCATTTCGATATCGAAATCCATTTCGATATCGAAATCCATATCGATTTCGAAATCCATTTATCGAAATCCATTTCGATATCGAAATCCATTTCGATATCGAAATCCATTTCGAAATCCATCGAAATTCATTTCGAATATCGAAATCCATTTCGATATCGAAATATCCATCGATATCGAAATCCATATCGATTTCGATATCGTAAATCCTTTTCGATATCGAATTCCATTTCGAATTCGAAATCCATTTCGATATCGAAATCCATTTCGAATTCGAAATCCATATCGAAATCGAATTCGATATCGATATCATATTCGATATCGATTTCCATTTCGAATATCGAAATCCATTTCGATATCGAAATCCCTTATCGAATTCGAAATCCATTTCGATATCGAATTCCATATCGAATTCAATTTCGAAATCCATTTCGATTTCGAAATCCATATCGAAATCCATTTCGATATCGAAATCCATATCGAATTCGAAATCCATTTCGATATCGAAATCCATTTCGATTTCGAAATCCATATAGAATCCATTTCGATATCGAAATCCATATCGAATTTCGAAATCCACTTCGATATCGAAATCCATTTCGATATCGAAATCCATTTCGATATCGAAATCCATTTCGAATTCCGAAATCCATATCGAATTCCGAAATCCATTTCGAAATCCATTTCGATATCGAAATCCATTTCGATTTCGAAATCCATTTCGATATCGAAATCCATTTCGATATCGAAATCCATTTCGATTTCGAAATCCATTTCGATTTCGAAATCCATTTCGATATCGAAATCATTTCGATATCGAAATCCATTTCGATATCGAAATCCATATCGATATCGAAATCCATTTTCGAATTCGAAATCCATTTCGATATCGAAATCCATTTCGATATCGAAATCCATATCGAATATCGAAATCCATTTCGATATCGAAATCCATTTCGATATCGAAATCCATTTCGATATCGAAATCCATTTCGATTTCGAAATCCATATCGAAATCCATTTCGATATCGAATTCCATATCAATTTCGAAATCCATTTCGATATTCGAAATCCATATCGATATCGAAATCCATTTCGAATTCGAAATCCATTTCGATATCGAAATCCATTTCGATTTCGAAATCCATTTCGATATCGAAATCCATTTCGATTTCGAAATCCATTTCGATATCGAAATCCATTTCGATTTCGAAATCCATTTCGAAATCGAAATCCATTTCGATATCGAAATCCATTTCGATATCGAAATCCATTTCGATTTCGAAATCCATTTCGATATCGAAATCCATTTCGATATCGAAATCCATATCGATATCGAAATCCATTTCGATATCGAAATCCATATCGAATTTCGAAATCCATTTCGATATCGAAATCCATTTCGATTTCGAAATCCATTTCGAAATCGAAATCCATTTCGATATCGAAATTCCATTTCGATTTCGAAATCCATATCGATATTCGAAATCCATTTCGATATCGAAATCCATTTCGATTTCGAAATCCATATCGATATCGAAATCCATTTCGATATCGAAATCCATTTCGATATCGAAATCCATTTCGATTTCGAAATCCATTTCGATATCGAAATCCATTTCGATATCGAAATCCATATCGAATTCGAAATCCATTTCGATATCGAAATCCATTTCGATTTCGAAATCCATTTCGATATCGAAATCCATTTCGATTTCGAAATCCATTTAGAAATCTCATTTCGATTTCGAAATCCATTATCGATATCGAAATCCATATCGATATCGAAATCCATATCGAATTCGAAATCCATTTCGATATTCGAAAATCATTTCGGAAATCCATTTCGATATCGAAATCCATTTTCGAATTTCGAAATCCATTTCGATTTTGATATCGAAATCCATATCGATATCGAAACCCATATCAATGAAATCAATTTCGATATCGAAATCCATATCGATATCGAAATCCATTTCGATATCGAAATCCATTTCGATTTCGAAATCCATATCGAAATCCATTTCGATATCGAATTTCCATATCGATTTCGAAATCCATTTCGAATTCGAAATTCATATCGAATTCGAAATCCATATCGATTATATCGAAATTCATATCGAATTCGAAATCCATTTCGATTTCATACCATATCGAAATCCATTTCGATATCGAAATCCATATCAATTTCGAAATCCATTTCGAATTTCGAAATCCATTCGAAATCGAAATCATTTCGATATCGAAATCCATATCGATATCGAAATCCATATCGAATTCGAAATCCATTTCGATATCGAAATCCATTTTGATATCGAAATCCATATTTCGATATCGAAATCCATTTCGATTTCGAAATCCATTATCGATTATCGAAATCCATTTCGATTTCGAAATCCGATCATATGAAATCCATTTCGAAATCATTTCGATATCGATATCCATATAAATTTTCGAAATCCATTTCGAAACATTTCGATATCGAAATCCATTTCGATATCGATATCGAAATCCATATCAATTTCGAAATCCATTTCGAATTCGAAATTCATTTCGATATCGAAATCCATTTCGATATCGAAATCCATTTCGATTTCGAAACCTCATATCCAAATCCATTTCGATATCGAAATTCTCGATTTCGAAATCCATTTCGATTTCGAAATCCATTTCGATATGAAAATCCATATCGATTTATCGAAATCCATATTTGATATCGAAATCCATTTCGATATCGAAAAATCCATATCGAAATCCATTTCGATATCGAAGTCCATATCGATTTCGAAATCCATTTTATTCGAAATTCATTTTCGATATCGAAATCATAATCAATTTCGAAATCCATTTCGATATCGAAATCCATTTTCGATCACGATATCGAAATCCATATCGAATTTCGAAATCCATTTCGATATCGAAATCCATTTCGATTTCGAAATCCATTTCGATATCGAATACTGATTTCGAAATCCATATCGAAATCCATTTCGATATCGAAATCCATTTCGATATATCGATATCCATATTAGAATTCATTTTCGATATCGAATTCCATATCAATTTCGAAATCCATTTCGATATCGAAATCCATTTCGATTTCGATATCCATATGGAAATCCATTTCGATATCGAATTCCATATCAATTTCGAAATCCATTTCGGTATCGAAATCCATTTCGATATCGAATTCCATATCGAATTTTCAAAACCATTTCGATAATGGAATCCATTTTCGAATTCGAAATTTGATCAAATTGTTTCGTATACCGAAATCCATTATCGAATTTCGAAATCCATTGATATTTTGAAATTCATATCCGATATCGAAATCTATATCGAATTCGAAATCCATTTCGATATCGAAAACTATTTCGATATCGAAATCCATTTCGATTTCGAAATCCATTTCGATATCGAAATCCATTTCGATACTATAGAAATCCATATCATCGAAATCCATTTCGATATCGAAATCCATATCGATTTCGAAATCCATTTCGAATTCGAAATCCATTTCGATATCGAAATCCATATCGATATTTCGAAATCCATTTCGATATCGAAATCCATTTCGATTTCGAAATCCATATCGAAATCCATTTCGATATCGAATTCCATATCAATTTCGAAATCCATTTCGATATCGAAATCCATATCGATTTCGAAATTCATTTCGATATCGAAATCCATTTCGATATCGAAATCCATATCGAATTTCGAAATCCATTTCGATTTCGAAATCCATTTCGATATTCGAAATCCATTTCGATATTCGAAATCCATTTCGATATCGAAATCCATTTCGATATCGAAATCCATTTCGAATTCGAAATCCATTTCGAATTCGAAATCCATTTCGAAATATTTCGAAATCGATTTCCATTTCGAAATTCGAAATCCATTTCGATATCGAAATCCATTTCGATTTCGAAATCCATTTCGATATCGAAATCCATTTCGATTTCGAAATCCATTTCGATTTTCGAAATCCATTTCGATATCGAAATCCATTTCGATATCGAAATCCATATCGATATCGAAATCCATTTCGAATATCGAAATCCATTTCGATTTCGAAATCCATATCGAAATCGAAATCCATTTCGATATCGAATTCCATATCGAATTTCGAAATCCATTTCGAATTCGAAATCCATTTCGATATCGAAATCCATATCGAATTTCGAAATCCATTTCGATATCGAAATCCATATCGAATTCGAAATCCATTTCGATATCGAAATCCATTTCGATTTCGAAATCCATTTCGATATCGAAATCCATTTCGATATCGAATTCCATATCAATTTCGAAATCCATTTCGATATTCGAAATCCATTTCGATATCGAAATCCATATCGATATTCGAAATCCATTTCGATATCGAAATCCATTTCGATTTCGAAATCCATTTCGATATCGAAATCCATTTCGATTTCGAAATCCATTTCGATTTCGAAATCCATTTCGAAATTCGAAATCCATTTCGATATCGAAATCCATTTCGATATCGAAATCCATTTCGATATCGAAATCCATTTCGATATCGAAATCCATTTCGAATTTCGAAATCCATTTCGATATCGAAATCCATTTCGATATCGAAATCCATATCGATATCGAAATCCATATCGATATCGAAATCCATATCGATATTCGAAATCCATTTCGATATCGAAATCCATTTCGATTTCGAAATCCATTTCGATATCGAAATCCATTTCGATATCGAAATTCCATATCGATTTCGAAATCCATTTCGATATTCGAAATCCATTTCGATTTCGAAATCCATATCATTCGAAATCCATTTCGATATCGAATTCCATATCGATTTCGAAATCCATTTCGATATCGAAATCCATTTCGATATCGAAATCCATATCGAATTCGAAATCCATTTCGATATCGAAATCCATTTCGATTTCGAAATCCATTTCGATATCGAAATCCATTTCGATATCGAAATCCATTTCGATTTCGAAATTCATTTCGATATCGAAATCCATATCGATTTCGAAATCCATTTCGATATCGAAATCCATTTCGATTTCGAAATATCGATATTCGAAATCCATTTCGATATCGAAATCCATTTCAATTTCGAAATCCATTTCGATTCGAAATCCATTTCGATATCGAAATCCATATCGATATTCGAAATCCATTTCGATATCGAAATCCATTTCGATTTCGAAATCCATATCGAAATCCATTTCGATATCGAAATCCATTTCGATTTCGAAATCCATTTCGATATTCGAAATCCATTTCGATTTCGAAATCCATATCGATATCGAAATCCATATCGAATATCGAAATCCATTTCGATATCGAAATCCATTTCGATTTCGAAATCCATTTCGATATTCGAAATCCATTTCGATATCGAAATCCATTTCGATTTCGAAATCCATTTCGATATTCGAAATCCATTTCGATTTCGAAATTCATATCGAAATCCATTTGAAATTCGATATCGAAATCCATTTCGATATCGAATTCCATATCGATTTCGAAATCCATTTCGAAATCCGAAATCCATATCCAATCCGAAATCCATTTCGATATCGAAATCCATTTCTTCGAAATCCATTTCGATTTCGAAATCCATTTCGAATTCGAAATCCATTATCGAATTTCGAAATCCATTTCAATATCGAAATCCATTTCGATATCGAAATCCATTTCGATATCGAAATCCATTTCGATTTCGAAATCCATATCCATATCGAAATCCATTTCGATATTTCGAAATCCATATCGAAATCCATTTCGATATCGAAATCCATATCGATTTCGAAATCCATTTCGATATTCGAAATCCATTTCGATTTCGAAATCCCATATCATAGAAATCCATTTCGATATCGAAATCCATATCGATTTCGAAATCCATTTCGAATTCGAAATCCATTTCGATATCGAAATCCATATCGATTTCGAAATCCATTTCGATATCGAAATCCATTTCGATTTCGAAATCCATATCGAAATCCATTTCGATATCGAAATCCATATCAATTTCGAAATCCATTTCGAATTCGAAAATCCATTTCGATTTCGAAATTCATATCGAAATCCATTTCGATATCGAATTCCATATCAATTTCGAAATCCATTTCGAATTCGAAATCCATTTCGATATCGAAATCCATATCGATATTCGAAATCCATTTCGATATCGAAATCCATTTCGATATCGAAATCCATTTCGATATTCGAAATCCATTTCGATTTCGAAATCCATTTCGATATCGAAATCCATTTCGATTTCGAAATCCATATCGATATCGAAATCCATTTCGAATTCGAAATCCATTTCGAAATCCATTTCGATATCGAAATCCATTTCGATTTCGAAATCCATATAGAAATCCATTTCGATATCGAATTCCATATCAATTTCGAAATCCATTTCGATATTCGAAATCCATTTCGATTTCGAAATCCATTTCGATATCGAAATCCTATTTCGATTTCGAAATCCATTTCGATATCGAAATTCCATATCGATTTCGAAATCCAATTTCGAAATCCATTTCGATATTCGAAATCCATTTCGATATCGAAATCCATATCGAATTTCGAAATCCATATCGATATCGAAATCCATTTCGATTTCGAAATCCATTTCGATATCGAAATCCATTTCGATTTCGAAATCCATTTCGATATCGAAATCCATTTCGAATTCGAAATCCATTTCGAATATCGAAATCCATTTCGATATCGAAATTCATTTCCATTTCGATTCGAAATCCATTTCGATATCGAAATCCATTTCGATATCGAAATCCATTTCGATATCGAAATCCATTTCGAATTCGAAATCCATTATCGAATTCGAAATCCATATCGATATCGAAATCCATATCGAATTTCGAAATCCATTTCGATATCGAAATCCATTTCGATTTCGAAATCCATATCGAAATCCATTTCGATATCGAATTCCATATCAATTTCGAAATCCATTTCGAATTCGAAATCCATTTCGATATCGAAATCCATATCGAATTCGAAATCCATTTCGATATCGAAATCCATTTCGATTTCGAAATCCATTTCGATATCGAAATCCATTTCGATTTCGAATTTCGATTTCGAAATCCATTTCGATATCGAATTCCATATCCATTTCGAAATCAATTTCGATATCGAAATCCATTTCGATATCGAAATCCATTTCGAATTCGAAATCCATTTCGATATCGAAATCCATTTCGATATCGAAATCCATTTCGATATCGAAATCATTTCATTTCGATTTCGAAATCCATTTCGATATTCGAAATCCATATCGATATCGAAATCCATTTCGAATTCGAAATCCATTTCGATTTCGAAATCCATTTCGATATCGAAATCCATTTCGATTTCGAAATCCATATCGAAATCCATTTCGATATCGAATTCGAAATCCATTTCGATATCGAAATCCATTTCGAATTCGAAATCCATTTCGATTTCGAAATCCATATCGAAATCCATTTCGATATCGAAATTCCATATCAATTTCGAAATCCATTTCGAATTTCGAAATCCATTTCGATATCGAAATCCATATCGATATCGAAATCCATTTCGATATCGAAATCCATTTCGATATCGAAATCCATTTCGATATCGAAATCCATTTCGATTTCGAAATCCATATAGAAATCCATTTCGATATCGAAATTCCATTTCGATTTCGAAATCCATTTCGAATTCGAAATCCATTTCGATATCGAAATCCATATCGATATCGAAATCCATTTCGATATCGAAATCCATTTCGAATTTCGAAATCCATTTCGATATCGATATCGAAATCCATTTCGATTTCGAAATTCCATTTCGATTTCGAAATCCATTTCGAATTCGAAATCCATTTCGAAATCGAAATCCATTTCGATATCGAAATCCATTTCGAATTCGAAATCCATTTCGAATTCGAAATCCATTTCGATATCGAAATCCATTTCGATTTCGAAATCCATTTCGATATCGAAATCCATATCGAATTCGAAATCCATTTCGATATCGAAATCCATTTCGATATCGAAATCCATATCGAATTTCGAAATCCATTTCGATTTCGAAATCCATTTCGATATCGAAATCCATTTCGATATTCGAAATCCATTTCGATATCGAAATCCATTTCGATTTCGAAATCCATTTCGATATCGAAATCCATTTCGATATCGAAATCCATTTCGATATCGAAATCCATATCGAATTTCGAAATCCATTTCGAATTCGAAATCCATTTCGATATCGAAATCCATTTCGAATTCGAAATCCATTTCGATATCGAAATCCATTTCGATTTCGTCATATCGATATCGAAATCCATTTCGATATCGAATCCATTTCGTCGAAATCCATTTCGATTTCGAAATCCATATAGAAATTCATTTCGATATCGAAATCCATTTCGATTTCGAAATCCATTTCGATTTCGAAATCCATTTTGATATCGAATTTATCAATTCGAAATCCATTTCAAATTCGAAATCCATTTCGATATCGATATCATATCGAATATCGAAATCCATTTTTCGATATAAATTCGAAATCCATATCGATTTCGAAATCCATTTCGATTTGAAATTCATATGGAAATCCATTTTCGATATCGAATTCCATATCAATTTCGAAATCCATTTCGAATTCGAAATCCATTTCGATATCGAAATCCATATCAAATATTCGAAATCCATTTCGATATCGAAATCCATTTCGATATCGAAATCCATTTCGATATCGAAATCCATTTCGATTTCGAAATCCATTTCGATATCGAATTCCATATCCGATTTCGAAATCCATTTCGATATCGAAAATCCATTTCGAAATCATTAATTTCGAAATCCATTTCGATATCGAAATCCATTTCGAAATCGAAATCCATTCATATCGAAATCCATTTCGATATCGAATTCCATATCAATTTCGAAATCCATTTCGATTTCGAAATCCATTTCGATATCGAAATCCATATATTCGAAATTCAAATAGAAATCCATTTCGATATCGAATTCCATTTGAATTTCGAAATCCATTTCAATATCGAAATCCATACTGATTTGGAAATCCATTTCGATATCGAAATCCATTTTCGATATCGAAATCCATTTCGATATCGAAATCCATTTCGATATCGGAAAATCCATTTCGATTTCGATCATAATTCAATTTCGAAATCCATTTCGAATTCGAAATCCATTATCGAAATCGAAATCCATTTCGATCATCGAAATCCATTTCGATTCGAAATCCATTTCCGAAATCATTATCCATTTCGATATCGAAATCCATTTCGATATCGAAATCCATTATCGAAATTATTTTCGAAATCCATTTCGAATTCGAAATCCCATATCGATATCAAAATCCATATCGAATTAAATCCATTTTTGATATCGACCATTTTAATTTCGAAATCCATTTCGATTTCGAAATCCATATCGAAATCCATTTCGATATCGAATTCCATATCAATTTCGAAATCCATTTCGAATTCGAAATCCATATCCAATATCGAAATTCTCGATATCGAATTTCGAAATCCATTTCGATATCGAAATCCATTTCGATTTCGAAATCCATTTCGATATCGAAATCCATTTCGATATCGAAATCCATTTCAATTTCGAAATCCATTTCGGAATTCGAAATCCATTATCATAATCGAAATCCATTTCGATATCCGAAATCCATATCGATTTCGAAATCCATTTCGATATCGAAATCCATTTCGATTTCGAAATCCATTTCGATATCGAAATCCATTTCGAATTCGAAATCCATTCCGATATTCGAAATCCATATCGATATCCGAAATCCATTTCGATATCGAAATCCCATATCGATTTCGAAATCCATATCGAATTCGAAATCCATTTCGATTTCGAAATCCCATTATCGATTCGAAATCCATTTCGATATCGAAATTCCATTTCGAAATTTCGATATCGAAATCCATTTCGATTTCGAAATTCATATAGAAATCCATTTTGATATCGAGTTCCATATAAATTTCGAAATCCATTTCGAATTCGAAAACCATATCGATATCGAAATCCATATCGAATTCGAAATCCATTTCGATATCGAAATCCATTTCGATTTCGAAATCCATTGCGATATCGAAATCTATTTCGATTTTGAAGTCCATATCGAAATCCATTTCGAAATCCATTTCGATATCGAAATCCATATCGATTTCGAAATCCATTTCGGAATTCGAAATTTCGATATCGAAATTCGATTTCGAAATCCATATCGAAATTTCGATATAGAAATCCATTTCGATATCGAAATCCATATCGCATTCGAAATCCATTTCGATATCGAAATCCATTTCGATTTCGAAATCCATATCGAAATCCATTTCGATATCGAAATCCATATCGATTTCGAAATCCATTTCGAATTCGAAATCCATTTCGATATCGAAATCCATATCGATTTCGAAATCCATTTCGATATCGAAATCCATTTCGATTTCGAAATCCATATAGAAATCCATTTCGATATCGAATTCCATTATCAATTTCGAAATCCATTTCGAATTCGAAATCCATTTCGAAATCCATTTCGATTTCGAAATTCGAATCCATTTCGATATCGAAATCCATTTCGAAATCCATTTCGAAATCCATTTCGAAATCGAAATCCATTTCGATTTCGGAATCCATTTCGATTTCGATATCAATTATCGATACAAATCCATTTCGAATTCGAAATCCATTTCGATATCGAAATCCATTTCGATATCGAAATCCATTTCGATATCGAAATTCCATATCGATTTCGAAATCCATTTCGAATTCGAAATCCATTTCGATATCGAAATCCATTTCGATTTCGAAATCCATTTCGAATTCGAAATCCATTTCGAATATCGAAATCCATATCGATTTCGAAATCCATTTCGATTTCGAAATCCATTTCGATTTCGAAATCCATTTCCATATCGAAATCCATTTCGATTTCGAAATCCATATCGAAATCAATTTCGATATCGAATTCCATTTCAATTTCGAAATCCATTTCGAATTCGAAATCCATATCGAATTCGAAATCCATATCGATTTCGAAATCCATTTCGATATCGAAGTCCATTTCGATATCGAAATCCATTTCGATATCGAAATCCATTTCGATTTCGAAATCCATTTCGATATCGAAATCCATTTCGATATCGAATTCCATATCAATTTCGAAATCCATTTCGAATTCGAAATCCATATCGAATTCGAAATCCATATCGATATCGAAAGCCATATCGAATTCGAAGTCCTTTTCGATATCGAAATCCATTTCGATTTCGAAATCCATTTCGATATCGAATTCCGTATCAATTTCGAAATCCATTTCGAATTCGAAATCCATTTCGATATCGAAATCCATTTCGATTTCGAAATCCAAATAGAAATCCATTTCGATATCGAATTCCATTTCAATTTCGAAATCCATTTCGAATTCGAAATCCATATCGAATTCGAAATCCATATCGATTTCGAAATCCATTTCGATATCGAAGTCCATTTCGATATCGAAATCCATTTCGATATCGAAATCCATTTCGATATCGAAATCCATTTCGATTTCGAAATCCATTTCGATATCGAAATCCATATCGATTTCGAAATCCATTTCGAATTCGAAATCCATTTCGATATCGAAATCCATATCGAATTCGAAATCCATTTCGATATCGAAATCCATTTCGATTTCGAAATCCATTATCGAATTCGAAATCCATTTCGAATTCGAAATCCATTTCGATATCGAATTCCATATCAATTTCGAAATCCATTTCGAATTCGAAATCCATTTCGAATTCGAAATCCATTTCGAAATCCATTTCGATTTCGAAATCCATTTCAATTTCGAAATCCATTTTGATTTCGAAATCCATATCGATATCGAAATCCATTTCGAATTCGAAATCCATATCGATTTCGATATCGAATTTCGATTTCGAAATCCATTTCGAATTCGAAATCCATTTCGATATCGAAATCCATTTCGATGTCGAAATCCATTTCGATATCGAAATCCATATCGAATTCGAAATCGAAATTTCGATATCGAAATCCATTTCGATTTCGAAATCCATTTTCGAATATCGAAATCCATTTCGATATCGAAATCCATATCGAATTCGAAATCCATTTCGATATCGAAATCCATATCGATTTCGAAATCCATTTCGATATCGAAATCCATTTCGATATCGAAATCCATTTCGATTTCGAAATCCATATCGATTTCGAAATCCATTTCGAAATCGAAATCCATATCGATTTCGAAATCCATTTCGATATCGAAATCCATTTCGATATCGAAATCCCATATCGATTTCGAAATCCATTTCGATTTCGAAATCCATTTCGATATCGAAATCCATTTCGATATCGAAATCCATTTCGATTTCGAAATCATTCGAAATCGAAATCCATTTCGATATCGAAATCCATTTCGATTTCGAAATCCATTTCGAATTCGAAATCCATTTCGATATCGAAATCCATATCGAATTCGAAATCCATTTCGATATCGAAATCCATATCAAATTCGAAATCCATTTCGAATTCGAAATCCATTTCGATTTCGAAATCCATTTCGATATCGAAATCCATTTCGAATTCGAAATCCATATCGAAATCGAAATCCATTTCGATATCGAAATCCATTTCGATTTCGAAATCCATTTCGAATTCGAAATCCATTTCGATATCGAAATCCATTTCGAATTCGAAATCCATATCGATTTCGAAATCCATTTCGATATCGAAATCCATTTCGAATTCGAAATCCATATCGATTTTCGATATCGAAATCCATTTCGATTTCGAAATCCATTTCAATTCGAAATCCATTTCGATATCGAAATCCATTTCGAATTCGAACATTTCGAAATCGAATTCCATATCAATTCCATATCGAATTCGAAATCCATTTCATTCGATTTCGAAATCCATATCGAATTCGAAATCCATTTCGATATCGAAATCCATTTCGATAATATCGATTTCGAAATCCATTTCGAATTCGAAATCCATTTCGATATCGAAATCCTATTCGAAATCCATTTCGAATTCGAAATCCATTATCGAAATCCATTTCGAATATCGAAATCCATATCGATATTCGAAATCCCATATCGAATTCGAAATCCATTTCGATATCGAAATCCCATTTCGATTTCGAAATCCATTTCGATTTCGAAATCCATATCGAATTCGAAATCCATTTCGATATCGAAATCCATTTCGATTTCGAAATCCATTTCGAATTCGAAATCCATTTCGATTTCGAAATCCATTTCGATATCGAAATCCATTTCGATATCGAATTCCATATCAATTTCGAAATCCATTTCGATATTCGAAATCCATTTCGATTTCGAAATCCCATATCGAATTCGAAATCCATTTCGATATCGAAATCCATATCGAATTCGAAATCCATTTCGATATCGAAATCCATTTCGATTTCGAAATCCATATAGAAATCCATTTCGATATCGAATTCCATATCAATTTCGAAATCCATTTCGATATCGAAATCCATTTCGATTTCGAAATCCATATAGAAATCCATTTCGATATCGAATTCCATATCAATTTCGAAATCCATTTCGATATCGAAATCCATTTCGATTTCGATATCCATATTCGATTTCGAAATCTAAATTTCGAAATCCATTTCGATATCGAATTCCATATCAATTTCGAAATCCAAATTCGAAATTCGAAATCCATTTCGATATCGAAATCCATATCAATTTCGAAATCCATTTCGAATTCGAAATCCATTTCGATATCGAAATCCATATCGAATTCGAAATCCATTTCGAAATCGAAATCCATTTCGATATCGAAATCCATATCGAATTCGAAATCCATTTCGATATTCGAAATCCATTTCGATATCGAAATCCATTTCGATTTCGAAATCCATTTCGATATCGAAATCCATATCGAATTTCGAAATCCATTTCGATATCGAAATCCATTTCGATATCGAAATCCCATTTCGATATCGAAATCCATTTCGATATCGAATTCCATATCGAATTCGAAATCCATTTCGAATTTCGAAATCCATTTCGATATCGAAATCCATTTCGATATCGAAATCCATTTCGATATCGAAATCCATTTCGATATCGAAATCCATTTCGAAATTCAAATCGAAATCCATTTCGATATCGAATTCCATTTCAATTTCGAAATCCATATCGAATATCGAAATCCATTTCGATATTCGAATTCCATATCGATATCGAAATCCATTTCGAATTTCGAAATCCATATCGAATTTCGAAATCCATTTCGAATTCGAAATCCATTTCGATATCGAAATCCATTTTTGATATCGAAATCCATTTCGAATTAATATCGAATTCCATATTCGAATTCGAAATCCATTTCGAATTTCGAAATCCATTTCGATATCGAAATCCATTTCGATTTCGAAATCCATTTCGATATCGAAATCCATTTCGATTTCGAAATCCATTTCGATTTCGAAATCCATTTCGATATCGAAATCCATTTCGAATTTCGAAATTTCATATAGAAATCCATTTTCGATATCGAATTCCATATAAATTTCGAAATCCATTTCGAATTCGAAATCCATTTCGATATCGAAATCCATATCGAATATCGAAATCCATTTTCGATTTCGAAATCCATTTCGAAATCGAAATCCATATCGAATTCAAATTCCATATCGAAATCCATTTCGATATCGAAATCCATTTCGATTTCGAAATCCATATCGATATTCGAAATCCATTTCGATATCGAAATCCATATCAATTTCGAAATCCATTTCGATATTCGAAATCAATTTCGATTTCGAAAATCCATATCGAAATCCATTTCGATATCGAATTCCATATCGAATTTCGAAATCCATTTCGAATTCGAAATCCATTTCGATATCGAAATCCATATTTCGAATTCGAAATCCATTTCGATATTCCGAAATCCATTTCGATATCGAAATCCATATCGATTTCGAATTCATTTCGATTTCGAAATCCATTTCGAATTCGAAATCCATTTCGAAATTCGTTCAAATCCATTTCGATATCGAATTCCATATCGAATTCGAAATCCATTTCGAATTCGAAATCCATTTCGATATCGAAATCCATTTCGATTTCGAAATCCATTTCGATATCGAAATCCATATCGAATTCGAAATCCATTTCGATATCGAAATCCATTTCGATTTCGAAATCCATTTCGATATCGAAATCCATTTCGAATTCGAAATCCATTTCGATTTCGAAATCCATTTCGATATTCGAAATCCATTTCGAATTCGAAATCCATTTCGATATCGAAATCCATTTCGATATCGAAATTCCATTTCGATTTCGAAATTCATCGAAATCCATTTCGATATCGAAATCCATTTCGATTTCGAAATCCATATTCGATATTCGAAATCCATTTCGATATCGAAATCCATTTCGATATCGAAATCCATTTCGATTTCGAAATCCATATCGATATCGAAATCCATATCGATATCGAAATATATCGAAATCCATTTCGATATCGAAATCCATTTCGATTTCGAAATCCATTTCGAATTCGAAATCCATTTCGATATCGAAATCCATATCGAATTCGAAATCCATTTCGATATCGAAATCCATTTCGATTTCGAAATCCATTTCGATATCGAAATCCATTTCGATTTCGAAATCCATTTCGAAATTCGAAATCCATTTCGATTTCGAAATCCATTTCGATATCGAAATCCATTTCGATATCGAAATCCATATCGATTTCGAAATCCATTTCGAATTCGAAATCCATTTCGATATCGAAATCCATTTCGAATTTCGAAATCCATTTCGATATCGAAATCCATTTCGAATTCGAAATCCATATCGAATATCCATTTCGATATCGAATTCCATATCAATTTCGAAATCCATTTCGAATTCGAAATCCATTTCGAAATCGAAAATTCGATTTCGAAATCCATTTCGATATCGAAACATATCGAATTCGAAATCCATTTCGAAATCCATTTCGAATTCGAAATCCATTTCGATTTCGAAATCCATTTCGAAATCCCATTTCGATTTCGAAATCCATTTCGAATTCGAAATCCATTTCGATATCGAAATCCATTTCGATATTTCGAAATCCATATCGATTTCGAAATCCATTTCGATATCGAAATCCATTTCGATTTCCATTTCGAAATCCATTTCGATATCGAAATCCATTTCGAATTCGAAATCCATTTCGAAATCCATTTCGATATCGAAATCCATTTCGATATCGAAATCCATATCAATTTCGTCATCGAATTCGAAATCCATTTCGATTTCGAAATCCATATCGATTTCGAAATCCATTTCGATATCGAAATCCATTTCGATTTCGAAATCCATTTCGATATCGAAATCCATTTCGATTTCGAAATCCATATCGAATTCGAAATCCATTTCGATATCGAAATCCATTTCGATATCGAAATCCATTTCGATTTCGAAATCCATATCGAATTTCGAAATCCATTTCGATATCGAAATCCATATCGATTTCGAAATCCATTTCGAATTCGAAATCCATTTCATATCGATTTCGAAATTCCATATCGAATTTCGAAATCCATTTCGAATTCGAAATCCATTTCGATATCGAAATCCATTTTCGATATCGAAATCCATTTCGATTTCGAAATCCATATTCGAATTCGAAATCCATTTCGATATCGAAATCCATATCGAATTCGAAATCCATTTCGATATCGAAATCCTTATCATTTCGAAATCCATTTCGAATTCGAAATCCATTTCGATATCGAAATCCATTTCGATATCGAAATCCATTTCGATTTCGAAATCCATATCGAATTCGAAATCCATTTCGATATCGAAATCCATTTCGATATCGAAATCCATTTCGATTTCGAAATCCATATCGAATTCGAAATCCATTTCGATATCGAAATCCATATCGATTTCGAAATCCATTTCGAATTCGAAATCCATTTCGATATCGAAATCCATTTCGAAATCGAAATCCATTTCGATATCGAAATCCATTTCGATATCAAATTCCATATCGAATTCGAAATCCATTTCGATTTCGAAATCCATTTCGATATCGAAATCCATTTCGATTTCGAAATCCATATCGAAATCCATTTTGATATCGAATTCCATTTCAATTTCGAAATCCATTTCGAATTCGAAATCCATTTCGATATCGAAATCCATATCGATTTCGAAATCCATATCGATATCGAAATCCATTTCGAATATCGAAATCCATATCGAATTCGAAATCCATTTCGAATTCGAAATCCATTTCGATATCGAAATCCATTTCGATTTCGAAATCCATATCGAATTCGAAATCCATTTCGATATCGAAATCCATATCGATTTCGAAATCCATTTCGATATCGAAATCCATTTCCATATCGAAATCCATTTCCATATCGAAATCCATTTCGATTTCGAAATCCATTTCGATATCGAAATCCATTTCGATTTCGAAATCCATATAGAAATTCATTTCGATATCGAATTCCATATCGATTTCGAAGTCCATTTCGATATCGAAATCCATTTCGATTTCGAAATTCATATAGAAATCCATTTTGATATCGAATTCCATATCAATTTCGATATCCATTTCGAAATCGGAATCCATTTCGATGTCGAAATCCATTTCGAATTCGAAATCCATTTCGATATCGAAATCCATTTCGATATCGAAATCCATTTCGATATCGAAATCCATTTCGATTTCGAAATCCATATAGAAATTCATTTCGATATCGAATTCCATATCAATTTCGAAATCCATTTCGAATTCGAAATCCATTTCGATATCGAAATCCATATCGATTTCGAAATCCATTTCGATATCGAAATCCATTTCGATTTCGAAATCCATATAGAAATTCATTTCGATATCGAATTTCGAATTTCCAATATCGAATTCAAAATCCATTTCGATTTCGAAATTCATATAGAAATCCATTTTGATATCGAATTCCATATCAATTTCGATATCCATTTCGAAATCGGAATCCATTTCGATGTCGAATTCCATATCGAATTCGAAATCCATTTCGAATTCGAAATCCATTTCGATATCGAAATCCATTTCTATATCGAAATCCATTTCGATTTCGAAATCCATATAGATATACATTTCGATATCGAATTCCAAATAAATTTCGAAATCCATTTCGAATTCGAAATCCATTTCGAAATCGAAATCCATATCGATATTGAAATCCATTTTCGAATTCGAAATCCATTTCGAAATCGGAATCCATTTCGAATTCGAAATCCATATCGATATTCGAAATCCATTTCGAATTCGAAATCCATTTCGAAATCGAAATCCATATCGATATCGAAATCCATTTCGATATGTCCATTTCGATTTCGAAATCCATTTCGAATTCGAAATCCATTTCGAATATCGAAATCCATATCGATATCGAAATCCCATATCGATATCGAAATCCATTTCGATATCGAAATCCATTTCGATATCGAAATCCATTTCGATATCGAAATCCATATCGATTTCGAAATCCATTTCGATATCGAAATCCATTTCGATTTCGAAATCCATATATCGAAATTCATTTCGATATCGAATTCCATATCAATTTCGAAATCCATTTCGAATTCGAAATCCATTTCGATTTCGAAATTCATATAGAAATCCATTTTGATATCGAATTCCATATCGATTTCGAAATCCATTTCGAATTCGAAATCCATATCGATATCGAAATCCATATCGAATTCGAAATCCATTTCGATATCGAAATCCATTTCGAATTCGAAATCCATTTCGAAATTCATTTCGATATCGAATTCCATTTCAATTTCGAAATCCATTTCGAATTCGAAATCCATTTCGAAATCGAAATCCATTTCGATATCGAAATCCATATCGAATTCGAAATCCATTTCGAATTCGAAATCCATTTCGATATCGAAATCCATTTCGATTTCGAAATCCATATCGATATCGAAATCCATATCGAATTCGAAATCCATTTCGATATCGAAATCCATTTCGATATCGAAATCCATTTCGATATCGAAATCCATTTCGAATTCGAAATCCATTTCGATATCGAAATCCATTTCGATATCGAAATTCCATATCGAATTCGAAATCCATTTCGATTTCGAAATCCATTTCGATATCGAAATCCATTTCGATTTCGAAATCCATTTCGATTTCGAAATCCATTTCGAATTCGAAATCCATTTCGAATTCGAAATCCATTTCGATATCGAAATCCATTTCGATTTCGAAATCCAAATATCGAAATCCATTTCGATATCGAATTCCATATCAATTTCGAAATCCATTTCGAATTCGAAATCCATTTCGAATATCGAAATCCATTTCGATATCGAAATCCATTTCGATATCGAAATCCATTTCGATTTCGAAATCCATTTCGATTTCGAAATCCATTTCGAATTTCGAAATCCATTTCGATATCGAAATCCATATCGATTTCGAAATCCATTTCGAATTCGAAATCCATTTCGATATCGAAATCCATATCAATTTCGAAATCCATTTCGAATTCGAAATCCATTTCGATTTCGAAATTCATATAGAAATCCATTTTGATATCGAATTCCATATCAATTTCGAAATCCATTTCGAATTCGAAATCCATTTCGATATCGAAATCCATATCGAATTCGAAATCCATTTCGATATCGAAATCCATTTCGATTTCGAAATCCATTTCGAATTCGAAATCCATATCGATATCGAAATCCATATCGAATTTCGAAATCCATTTCGATATCGAAATCCATTTCGATATCGAAATCCATTTCGATTTCGAAATCCATTTCGATTTCGAAATCCATTTCGATATCGAAATCCATTTCGATATCGAAATCCATTTCGATTTCGAAATCCATATCGATTTCGAAATCCATTTCGATATCGAAATCCATTTCGATTTCGAAATCCATATATAGAAATTCATTTCGATATCGAATTCCATATCAATTTCGAAATCCCATTTCGAATTCGAAATCCATTTCGAAATCGAAATCCATATATAAATCGAAATCCATTTCGATATCGAAATCCATTTCGAATTCGAAATCCATTTCGATATCGAAATCCATTTCGATATCGAAATCCATATCGATTTCGAAATCCATTTCGATATCGAAATCCATTTCGATTTCGAAATCTATATCGAAATCCATTTCGATATCGAATTCCAAATCGAATTCGAAATCCATTTCGAATTCGAAATCCATTTCGATATCGAAATCCATTTCGATTTCGAAATCCATATCGATATCGAAATCCATATCGAATTCGAAATCCATTTCGATATCGAAATCCATTTCGATATCGAAATCCATTTCGATATCGAAATCCATTTCGATTTCGAAATCCATTTCGATTTCGAAATCCATATCGAATTCGAAATCCATTTCGATATCGAAATCCATATCGATTTCGAAATCCATTTCGAATTCGAAATTCATTTCGATATCGAATTCCATATCAATTTCGAAATCCAATTCGAATTCAAAATCCATTTCGATTTCGAAATTCATATAGAAATCCATTTTGATATCGAATTCCATATCAGTTTCGAAATCCATTTCGAATTCGAAATCCATTTCGATATCGAAATCCATATCGAATTCGAAATCCATTTCGATATCGAAATCCATTTCGAATTCGAAATCCATTTCGAATTTGAAATCCATATCGATATCGAAATCCATATCGAATTCGAAATCCATTTCGATATCGAAATCCATTTTGATATCGAAATCCATTTCAATTTCGAGATCCATATCGAATTCGAAATCCATTTCGATATCGAAATCCATTTCGATATCGAAATCCATTTCGATTTCGAAATCCATATCGATTTCGAAGTCCATTTCGATATCGAAATCCATTTCGATTTCGAAATCCATATAGAAATTCATTTCGATATCGAATTCCATATCAATTTCGAAATCCAATTTCGAATTCGAAATCCATTTCGAAATCGGAATCAATTTCGAAATCAAAATCGAAATCCATATAGATAATGAAATCCATTTCGATATCGAAATCCATTTCGAATTCGAAATCCATTTCGATATCGAAATCCATTTCGATATCGAAATCCATATCGATTTCGAAATCCATTTCGATATCGAAATCCATTTCGATTTCGAAATCCATATAGAAATTCATTTCGATATCGAATTCCATATCAATTTCGAAATCCAATTCGAATTCAAAATCCATTTCGATTTCGAAATTCATATAGAAATCCATTTTGATATCGAATTCCATATCAATTTTGAAATCCATTTCGAATTCGAAATCCATATCGATATCGAAATCCATATCGAATTCGAAATCCATTTCGATATCGAAATCCATTTCGAATTCGAAATTCATTTCGATTTCGAAATTCCATTTCGATTTCGAAATCCATTTCGAAATCGAAATCCATTTCGATATCGAAATTCCATATCGAATTCGAAATCCATTTCGATATCGAAATCCATTTCGATTTCGAAATCCATTATCGATATCGAAATCCATATCGAATTTGAAATCCATTTCGATATCGAAATCCATTTCGATATCGAAATCCATTTCGATATCGAAATCCATTTTGATATCGAAATCCATTTCGATATCGAATTCCATATCGATTTCGAAATTCATTTCGATGTCGAAATCCATTTCGATTTCGAAATCCATTTCGAATTCGAAATCCATTTCGATATCGAAATCCATTTCGAATTCGAAATCCAAATAGAAATACATTTTGATATCGAATTCCATATCAATTTCGAAATCCATTTCGAATTCGAAATCCATATCAATATCGAAATCCATATCGAATTCGAAATCCATATCGATATCGAAATCCATAATTCGAATTCGAAATCCATTTCGAATTCGAAAACCATATCGATTTTCGAAATCCATTTCGATATCGAAATCCATTTCGATTTCGAAATCCATATCGAATTCGAAATCCATTTCGATATCGAAATCCATATCGATTTCGAAATCCATTTCGAATTCGAAATCCATTTCGATATCGAAATCCATTTCGATTTCGAAATCCATATAGATATACTTTTCGATATCGAATTCCAAATAAATTTCGAAATCCATTTCGAATTCGAAATCCATTTCGAAATCGAAATCCATATCGATATCGAAATCCATTTCGAATTTCGAAATCCATTTCGAAATCGAAATCCATTTCGATATCGAATTCCATATCGAATTCGAAATCCATTTCGAATTCGAAATCCATTTCGATTTCGAAATCCATTTCGAAATCGAAATCCATATCGATATTCGAAATCCATTTCGATATCGAAATCCATTTCGAATTCGAAATCCATTTCGAATATCGAAATCCATATCGATTTCGAAATCCATATCGAATTCGAAATCCATTTCGATATTGAAATCCATATCGAGTTCGAAATCCATTTCGATATTGAAATCCATTTCGATTTCGAAATCCATTTCGATATCGAAATCCATATCGATTTCGAAGTCCATATTGCAATCCATTTCGATATCGAATTCCATATCAATTTCGAAATCCAATTCGAAATCGAAATCCATATCGAATTCGAAATCCATTTCGATATCGAAATCCATTTTGATATCGAAATTCCATTTCGATTTCGAAATCCATATCGAATTCGAAATCCATTTCGATATCGAAATCCATTTCGATATCGAAATCCATTTCGATTTCGAAATCCATATCGATTTCGAAGTCCATTTCGATTTCGAAATCCATATCGATTTCGAAATCCATTTCGATATCGAAATCCATTTCGATTTCGAAATCCATTTCGATTTCGAAATCCATATCGAATTCGAAATCCATTTCGATTTCGAAATCCATATCGATTTCGAAATCCATTTCGATATCGAAATCCATATCGATTTCGAAGTCCATATTGCAATCCATTTCGATATCGAATTCCATATCAATTTCGAAATCCAATTCGAAATCGAAATCCATATCGAATTCGAAATCCATTTCGATATCGAAATCCATATCGAAATTCCATATAAATTTCGAAATCCATTTCAAAATCGAAATCCATATCGATATCGAAATCCATATCGAATTCGAAATCCATTTCGATATCGAAATCCATATCGAATTCGAAATCCATTTCGATATCGAAATCCATTTCGAATTCGAAATCCATATAGAAATTCATTTCGATATCGAAATCCGTATCGATTTCGAAATCCATTTAGAATTCGAAATCCATTTCTATATCGAAATCCATTTCGATTTCGAAATCCATTTCGATTTCGAAATCCATTTCGATTTCGAAATCCATTTCGATTTCGAAATCCATATCGAATTCGAAATCCATTTCGAATTCGAAATCCATTTCGATATCGAAATCCATTTCGATATCGAAATCCATTTCGATATCGAAATCCATATCGATTTCGAAAACCATTTCGATATCGAAATCCATTTCGATTTCGAAATCCATATAGAAATTCATTTCGATATCGAATTCCATATCAATTTCGAAATCCAATTTCGAATTCGAAATCCATTTCGATTTCGAAATTCATTTAGAAATCCATTTTGATATCGAATTCCATATCAATTTCGAAATCCATTTCGAATTCGAAATCCATTTCGATTTCGAAATCCATTTCGATTTCGAAATCCATTTCGATTTCGAAATCCATTTCGATTTCGAAATCCATATCGAATTCGATATCGAAATCCGTATCGATATCGAATTCCATTTCAATTTCGAATTCCATTTCGAATTTGATATCCATATCAATATCGAAATCCATATCGAATTCGAAATCCATATCGATATCGAAGTCCAATTCGATTTCGAAATCCATTTCGATATCGAAATCCATTTCGATATCGAAATCCATTTCGATTTCGAAATCCATATCGAAAACCATTTCGATATCGAATTCCATATCAATTTCGAAATCCATTTCGAATTCGAAATCCATATCGATTTCGAAATTCCATTTCAATTTCGAAATCGAATTCCATTTCGAATTCGAAATCCATTTCGAAATCGAAATCCATTTCGATATCGAAATCCATTTCGATATCGAAATTCCATATCGATATTCGAAATCCATTTCGATTTCGAAATCCATTTCGATGTCGAAATCCATTTCGATTTCGAAATCCAAATAGAAATACATTTTGATATCGAATTCCATTTCATTTTCGAAATCCATTTCGAATTCGAAATCCATATCAATATCGAAATCCATATCGATATTCGAAATCCATTTCGATATCGAAATCCATTTCGATATCGAAATCCATTTCGAATTCGAAATCCATTATCGAATTCGAAATCCATTTCGATATCGAAATCCATTTCGATATCGAAATCCATTTCGATTTCGAAATCCATATCGAATTCGAAAATCATTTCGATATCGAAATCCATATCGATTTCGAAATCCATATCGATTTCGAAATCCATTTCGAATTCGAAATCCATTTCATATATCGAAATCCATTTCGATTTCGAAATCCATATAGATATACATTTCGATATCGAATTCCATATCGAATTTCGAAATCCATTTCGAATTTCGAAATCCATCCATTTCGAAATCGAAATCCATATCGATATTCGAAATCCATTTCGATATCGAAATCCATTTCGATATCGAAATCCATTTCGATATTCGAAATCCATTTCGATATCGAAATCCATATCGAATTCGAAATCCATTTCGAATTCGAAATCCATTTCGAATTCGAAATCCATTTCGATATTCGAAATCCATTTCGATATCGAAATCCATTTCGATATCGAAATCCATTTCGATATCGAAATCCATTTCGATATCGAAATCCATATCGATTTCGAAAGTCCATTTCGATATCGAAATCCATTTCGATTTCGAAATCCATATAGAAATTCATTTCGATATCGAATTCCATATCAATTTCGAAATCCAATTCGAATTCAAAATCCATTTCGATTTCGAAATTCATATAGAAATCCATTTTGATATCGAATTCCATATCAATTTCGAAATCCATTTCGAATTCGAAATCCATTTCGATATCGAAATCCATATCGAATTCGAAATCCATTTCGATATCGAAATCCATATCGATTTCGAAATCCATTTCGATATCGAAATCCATTTCGATTTCGAAATGCATATAGAAATTCATTTCGATATCGAATTCCATATCAATTTCGAAATCCATTTCGAATTCGAAATCCCATTTCGAAATCCATATCGAATTAAATCCATTTCGATATCGAAATCCATTTCGATATCGAATTCCATATCAATTTCGAAATTCAATTTCGAAATTTCAAAATCCATTTCGATTTCGAAATTCATATAGAAATCCATTTTGATATCGAATTCCATATCAATTTCGAAATCCATTTCGAATTCGAAATCCATTTCGATATCGAAATCCATTTCGAATTCGAAATCCATTTCTATATCGAAATCCATTTCTATATCGAAATCCATTTCGATTTGGAAATCCATATAGATATACATTTCGATATCGAATTCCAAATAAATTTCGAAATCCATTTCGAATTCGAAATCCATTTCGAAATCGAAATCCATATCGATATTGAAATCCATTTCGAATTCGAAATCCATTTCGAAATCGGAATCCATATCGATATTCGAATTCCATATCGAATTCGAAATCCATTTCGAATTCGAAATCCATTTCGAAATCGAAATCCATATCGAAATCCATTTCGATATCGAAATCCATTTCGATATCGAAATCCATTTCGAATTCGAAATCCATTTCGATATCGAAATCCATTTCGATATCGAAATCCATATCGATTTCGAAATCCATTTCGATATCGAAATCCATTTCGATTTCGAAATCCATTTCGAATTCATTTCGATTTCGAAATCCATTTCGATATCGAAATCCATTTCGATTTCGAAATCCATTTCGAATTCGAAATCCATTTCGATTTCGAAATTCATATAGAAATCCATTTTGATATCGAATTCCATATCAATTTCGAAATCCATTTCGAATTCGAAATCCATATCGAATATCGAAATCCATATCGAATTCGAAATCCATTTCGATATCGAAATCCAATTCGAATTCGAAATTCATATCGATTTCGAAATCCATTTCGATTTCGAAATCCATTTCGAAATCCATTTCGAATTCGAAATCCATTTCGAAATCGGAAATCCATTTCGATATCGAAATTCCATATCGAATTCGAAATCCATTTCGAATTCGAAATCCATTTCGATATCGGAATCCATTTCGATTTCGAAATCCATATCGATATCGAAATCCATATCGAATTCGAAATCCATTTCGATATCGAAATCCATTTCGATATCGAAATCCATTTCGATATCGAAATCCATTTCGATATCGAAATCCATTTCGATTTCGAAATCCATATCGAATTCGAAATCCATTTCGATATCGAAATCCATTTTGAAATCGGAAATCTATTTCGATATCGAAATCCATTTCGATATCGAAATTCCATATCGAATTCGAAATTTATTTCGATTTCGAAATCCATTTCGATGTCGAAATCCATTTCGATTTCGAAATCCATTTCGAATTCGAAATCCATTTCGATATCGAAATCCATTTCGAATTCGAAATCCAAATAGAAATACATTTTGATATCGAATTCCATATCAATTTCGAAATCCATTTCGAATTCGAAATCCATATCAATATCGAAATCCATATCGAATTCGAAATCCATATCGATATCGAAATCCAATTCGAATTCGAAATCCATATCGAATTCGAAATCCATATCGATTTTGAAATCCATTTCGATATCGAAATCCATTTCGATTTCGAAATCCATATCGAATTCGAAATCCATTTCGATATCGAAATGCGTATCGATTTCGAAATCCATTTCGAATTCGAAATCCATTTCGATATCGAAATCCATTTTCGAAATCGGAATCCATTTCGATATCGAAATCCATTTCGACATCGAAATTCCATATCGAATTCGAAATCCATTTCGATTTCGAAATCCATTTCGATGTCGAAATCCATTTCGATTTCGAAATCCATTTCGAATTCGAAATCCATTTCGATATCGAAATCCATTTCGATTTCGAAATCCATTAATCGAAATCCATTTCGATATCGAATTCCATATCAATTTCGAAATCCATTTCGAATTCGAAATCCATATCAATATCGAAATCCATATCGAATTCGAAATCCATATCGATATCGAAATCCAATTCGAATTCGAAATCCATATCGAATTCGAAATCCATATCGATTTTGAAATCCATTTCGATATCGAAATCCATTTCGATTTCGAAATCCATATCGAATTCGAAATCCATTTCGATATCGAAATCCATATCGATTTCGAAATCCATTTCGAATTCGAAATCCATTTCTATATCGATTTTGAAATCCATTTCGATATCGAAATCCATTTCGATTTCGAAGTCCATTTCGATATCGAAATCCATTTCGATATCGAAATCCATATCGATTTCGAAGTCCATTTCGATATCGAAATCCATTTCGATTTCGAAATCCATATAGAAATTCATTTCGATATCGAATTCCATATCAATTTCGAAATCCAATTCGAATTCAAAATCCATTTCGATTTCGAAATTCATATAGAAATCCATTTTGATATCGAATTCCATATCAATTTCGAAATCCATTTCGATATCGAAATCCATATCGAATTCGAAATCCATTTCGATATCGAAATCCATATCGAATTCGAAATCCATTTCGATATCGAAATCCATATCGAATTCGAAATCCATTTCGTATTTCGAAATGTATATAGAAATTCATTTCGATATCGAATTGCATATCAATTTCGAAATCCATTTCGAATTCGAAATCCATTTCGATATCGAAATCCATATCGATTTCGAAGTCCATTTCGATATCGAAATCCATTTCGATTTCGAAATCCAAATAGAAATTCATTTCGATATCGAATTCCATATCAATTTCGAAATCCAATTCGAATTCAAAATCCATTTCGATTTCGAAATTCATATAGAAATCCATTTTGATATCGAATTCCATATCAATTTCGAAATCCATTTCGAATTCGAAATCCATTTCGAATTCGAAATCCATTTCGATATCGAAATCCATATCGATTTCGAAATCCATTTCTATATCGAAATCCATTTCTATATCGAAATCCATTTCTATATCGAAATCCATTTCGATTTGTAAATCCATATAGATATACATTTCGATATCGAATTCCAAATAAATTTCGAAATCCATTTCGAATTCGAAATCCATTTCGAAATCGAAATCCATATCGATATTGAAATCCATTTTGAATTCGAAATCCATTTCGAAATCGGAATCCATATCGAATTCGAATTCCATATCGAATTCGAAATCCATTTCGAATTCGAAATCCATTTCGAAATCGAAATCCATTTCGAAATCGAAATCCATTTAGATATTGAAATCCATTTCGATATCGAAATCCATTTCGAATTCGAAATCCATTTCGAATTCGAAATCCATATCGAATTCGAAATCCATTTCGATATCGAAATCCATTTCGATATCGAAATCCATTTCGATATCGGAATCCATATCGATTTCGAAGTCCATTTCGATATCGAAATCCATATCAATTTCGAAATCCATTTCGAATTCGAAATCCATATCAATATCGAAATCCATATCGAATTCGAAATCCATTATCGATATCGAAATCCAATTCGAATTCGAAATTCATATCGATTTCGAAATTCCATTTCAATTTCGAAATCCATTTCGAATTCGAAATCCATTTCGAAATCGAAATCCATTTCGATATTCGAAATTCCATATCGAATTCGAAATCCATTTCGATATCGAAATCCATTTCGATTTCGAAATCCATATCGATATCGAAATCCATATCGAATTCGAAATCCATTTCGATATCGAAATCCATTTCGATATCGAAATCATCATTTCGATATCGAAATCCATTTCGATTTCGAAATCCATATCGATATTCGAAATCCATTTCGATATCGAAATCCATTTCGAAATCGAAATCCATTTCGATATCGAAATCCATTTCGATATCGAATTCCATATCGAATTCGAAATTCCATTTCGATTTCGAAATTCATTTCGATGTCGAAATCCATTTCGATTTCGAAATCCATTTCGAATTCGAAATCCATTTCGATTTCGAAATCCATTTCGAATTTCGAAATCCATTTCGATATCGAAATCCATTTCGAATTCGAAATCCAAATAGAAATACATTTTGATATCGAATTCCATATCAATTTCGAAATCCATTTCGAATTCGAAATCCATATCAATATCGAAATCCATAACGAATTCGAAATCCATATCGATATCGAAATCCAATTCGAATTCGAAATCCATATCGATTTCGAAATACATATCGATTTCGAAATCCATTTCGATATCGAAATCCATTTCGATTTCGAAATCCATATCGAATTTGAAATCCATTTCGATATCGAAATCCGTATCGATTTCGAAATCCATTTCTATATCGAAATCCATTTCGATTTGGAAATCCATATAGATATACATTTCGATATCGAATTCCAAATAAATTTCGAAATCCATTTCGAATTCGAAATCCATATCGAATTCGAAATCCATTTCGAATTCGAAATCCATTTCGAAATCGAAATCCATATCGAATTCGAAATCCATTTCGATATCGAAATCCATTTTGATATCGATATCGAAATCCATTTCGATTTCGAAATCCATATCGAATTCGAAATCCATTTCGATATCGAAATCCATTTCGATATCGAAATCCATTTCGATTTCGAAATCCATATCGATTTCGAAATCCATTTCGATATCGAAATCCATTTCGATTTCGAAATCCATATAGAAATTCATTTCGATATCGAATATGGAATTCGAAATCGATATGGATTTCGAAATCCATTTTCGATATCGAAATGGATTTCGATATCGAAATCGATTTCGAAATTCGATATGGATTTCGAAATCGAAATCCATTTCGATATCGAAATCCATTTCGATATCGAAATCCATTTCGAATTCGAAATCCATTTCGATTTCGAAATGGATTTCGATTTCGAAATGGATTTCAAAATCGATATCCATTTCGAAATCGATATGGATTTCGAATTCGAATCCATTTCGATATCGAAATGGATTTCGAATTCGTTATGGATTTCGAATATTGATATGGATTTCGAAATTCGAAATGGATTTCGAAATTCGATATGGAATTTCGATATCGAAAATGTATTTCTATTTGGATTTCCAATTCGAAATGCATTTCGATATCGAAATCCATTTCGAATTCGAAATCCATTTCGAATTCGAAATCCATTTCGATTTCGAAATCCATTTCGAATTCGAAATGGATTTCGAATTCGAAATCGATTTCGAAATTTATTTGGAATTCGATATCGATTTCGTATATCTAAATGGATTTCCAAATCGAAATGGACTTCGATATAGAAATCCATTTCGAAATCGAAACGGATTTCGATATCGAAATCCATTTCGAAATCGAAATCGATTTCCGATATCGAAATGGATTTCGAAATCCATTTGGAATTCGATATCGAAAAGTATATCGATATCGATTTCCAAATCGAAATGGACTTCGATATCGAAATGGATTTCGAAATCGATTTCGAATCGAAACCATTTCGATATCGAAATGGATTTCGAATTCGAAATGCATTTCGAAATCGAAATCCATTTCGATATCGAAATGGATTTCAAAATCGATATGTATTTCGAAATCGATATGGATTTCGAATTCGAAATCCATTTCGATATCGAAATCCATTTCGAATTCGAAATCCATTTCGATATTGAAATTCATTTCGAATTCGAAATGGATTTCGAAATTGATATGGAATTCGATATCAAAATGATATCTATTTCCATTTCGAATTCGAAATCCATTTCGATATCGAAATCCATTTCGAATTCGAAATCCATTTCGAAATCGAAATCCATTTCGAATTCGAAATCCATTTCGATATCGAAATCCATTTCGATATCGAAATCAATTTCGAAATCGAAATACATTTCGAGAATTCGATATGGATTTCGATATCGAAATCCATTTCGATATCGAAATCCATTTCGATTTCAAAATGGATTTCGATATCGAAATCCATTTCGAATTCGATATGGATCTCGAAATCGAAATCCATTTCGAAATCGATATGAATTTCGAATTCGAAATCCATTTCGATATCGAAATCCATTTCGAATTCGAAATCCATTTCGAATTCGAAATCCATTTCGAATTCGAAATCCATTTCGAAATCGAAATCGATTTCGATATCGAAATGGATTTCGAAATCGATATGGAATTCCGATATCGAAATATCGATTTCGATATCGAAATCCATTTCGATATCGAAATCCATTTCGATATCGAAATCCATTTCGAATTCGAAATCCATTTCGAATTCGAAATCCATATCGAATTCGAAATCCATTTCGATATCGAAATCCATTTTGAAATCGGAATCTATTTCGATATCGAAATCCATTTCGATATCGAAATCCATATCGAATTCGAAATCTATTTCGATTTCGAAATCCATTTCGATATCGAAATCCATTTCGATTTCGAAATCCATTTCGAATTCGAAATCCATTTCGATTTCGAAATCCATTTCGAATTCGAAATCCATTTCGATATCGAAATCCATTTCGAATTGGAAATCCAAATAGAAATACATTTTGATATCGAATTCCATATCAATTTCGAAATCCATTTCGAATTCGAAATCCATATCAATATCGAAATCCATATCGAATTCGAAATCCATATCGATATCGAAATCCATTTCGAATTCGAAATCCATTTCGATTTCGAAATTCATATAGAAATCCATTTCGATATCGAATTCCATATCAATTTCGAAATCCATTTCGAATTCGAAATCCATTTCGATATCGAAATCGATCCATTTCGAAATCCATATCGAAATCCATTTCGATATCGAAATCCATATCGATATTCGAAATCCATTTCGATATCGAAATCCATTTCGATTTCGAAATGCATATAGAAATTCATTTCGATATCGAAATCCATATCGATTTCGAAATCCATTTCGAATTCGAAATCCATTTCGAATTCGAAATCCATTTCGAAATCGGAATCCATTTCGATATCGAATTCCATATCGAATTCGAAATCCATTTCGAATTCGAAATCCATTTCGACATCGAAATCCATATAGATATCGAAATCCATTTCGAATTCGAAATCCATTTCGATATCGAAATCCATTTCGAATTCGAAATCCATTTCGATATCGAAATCCATTTCGATATCGAAATCCATTTCGATTTCGAAATCCATTTCGAATTCGAAATCCATTTCGATATCGAAATCCATTTCGATATCGAAATCCATTTCGATATCGAAATCCATTTCGATTTCGAAATCCATATCGATTTCGAAGTCCATTTCGATATCGAAATCCATTTCGATTTCGAAATCCATATAGAAATTCATTTCGATATCGAATTCCATATCAATTTCGAAATCCAATTCGAATTCAAAATCCATTTCGATTTCGAAATTCATATAGAAATCCATTTTGATATCGAATTCCATATCAATTTCGAAATCCATTTCGAATTCGAAATCCATTTCGAAATCCATTTCGATATCGAAATCATTTCATATCGAATTCGAAATCCATTTCGATATCGAAATCCATATCGAATTCGAAATCCATTTCGATATCGAAATCCATTTCGATTTCGAAATGCATATAGAAATTCATTTCGATATCGAAATTCCATATCAATTTCGAAATCCATTTCGAATTCGAAATCCATTTCGAATTCGAAATCCATTTCGATATCGAAATCCATATCGATATCGAAATCCATTTCGATATTCGAAATCCATTTCGATTTCGAAATCCATATCGAATTCGAAATCCATTTCGATATCGAAATCCATTTCGATATCGAAATCCATTTCGATTTCGAAATCCATTTCGATATCGAAATCCATTTCGATATCGAAATCCATTTCGATATCGAAATCCATTTCGATTTCGAAATCCATATAGAAATTCATTTCGATATCGAATTCCATATCAATTTCGAAATCCATTTCGAATTCGAAATCCATTTCGATTTCGAAATTCATATAGAAATCCATTTTGATATCGAATTCCATATCAATTTCGAAATCCATTTCGAATTCGAAATCCATTTCGATATCGAAATCCATTTATCGATTTCGAAATCCATTTCGAATTCGAAATCCATTTCGATATCGAAACCCATTTCGATTTCGAAATTCGAAATTCATTTCGAATCATATAGAAATCCATTTCGATATCGAATTCCAAATAAATTTCGAAATCCATTTTGAATTTCGAAATCCTTTCGATATCGAAATCCATATCGATTTCGAAATCCATTTCGAATTCGAAATCCATTTCGATATCGAAATCCATATCGAATTCGAAATCCATTTCGATATCGAAATCCATTTCGATTTCGAAATCCATATAGAAATTCATTTCGATATCGAATTCCATATCAATTTCGAAATCCAATTCGAATTCAAAATCCATTTCGATTTTGAAATTCATATAGAAATCCATTTTGATATCGAATTCCATATCAATTTCGAAATCCATTTCGAATTCGAAAATGAATCCATATCGAATTCGAAATTCCATATCGAATTTCGAAATCCATTTCGAATTCGAAATCCATTTCGATATCGAAATCCATTTCGATTTCGAAATCCATATAGAAATTCATTTCGATATCGAATTCCATATCAATTTCGAAATCCAATTCGAATTCAAAATCCATTTCGATTTCGAAATTCATATAGAAATCCATTTTGATATCGAATTCCATATCAATTTCGAAATCCATTTCGAATTCGAAATCCATTTCGAATTCGAAATCCATATCAATATCGAAATCCATTTCGAAAACCATTTCGATATCGAATTCCATATCAATTTCGAAATCCATTTCGAATTCGAAATCCATATCGATTTCGAATTCCATTTCGAATTCGAAATCCATTTCGATATTCGAAATCCATTTCGATTTCGAAATCCATTTCGATATCGAAATCCATTTCGATATCGAAATCCATTTCGATTTCGAAATCCATATCGATATCGAAATCCATATCGATATCGAAAACCATTTCGATATCGAAATCCATATCGATTTCGAAATCCATTTCGATTTCGAAATCCATATCGATTTCGAAATCCATTTCGATTTCGAAATCCATTTCGAATTCGAAATCCATTTCGATATCGAAATCCATTTCGATATCGAAATCCATTTCGATATCGAAATCCATTTCGAATATCGAAATCCATTTCGATATCGAAATCCATTTCGATATCGAAATCCATTTCGATATCGAAATCCATTTCGATATCGAAATCCATTTCGATATCGAAATCCATTTCGATATCGAAATCCATTTCGATATCGAAATCCATTTCGATTTCGAAATCCATTTCGATATCGAAATCCATTTCGATATCGAAATCCATTTCGAATTCGAAATCCATTTCGATATCGAAATCCATTTCGATTTCGAAATCCATATCGATATCGAAATCCATATCGAATTCGAAATCCATTTCGATATCGAAATCCATTTCGATATCGAAATCCATTTCGTTCGAATATCGAAATTCATTTCGATTTCGAAATCCATATCGAATTCGAAATCCATTTCGATATCGAAATCCATTTTGAAATCGAAATCCATTTCGATATCGAAATCCATTTCGATATCGAAATCCATATCGAATTCGAAATCCATTTCGATATCGAAATCCATTTCGATATCGAAATCCATTTCGATTTCGAAATCCATTTCGAATTCGAAATCCATTTCGATATCGAAATCCATTTCGAATTGGAAATCCAAATAGAAATACATTTTGATATCGAATTCCATATCAATTTCGAAATCCATTTAGAATTCGAAATCCATATCAATATCCAAATCCATATCGAATTCGAAATCCATATCGATATCAAAAACCAATTCGAATTCGAAAATCATATCGAATTCGAAATCCATTTCGATATCGAATTCCATATCGAATTCGAATTCCATATCAATTTCGAAATCCATTTCGAATTCGAAATCTATTTCGATATCGAAATCCATTTCGATTTCGAAATCCATATAGAAATTCATTTCGATATCGAATTCCATATCAATTTCGAAATCCAATTCGAATTCCATATCGATTTCGAAATCCATTTCGATTTCGAAATTCATTTAGAAATCCATTTTGATATCGAATTCCATATCAATTTCGAAATCCATTTCGAATTCGAAATCCATTTCGATTTCGAAATTCATATATGAAATCCATTTTGATATCGAAATCCATATCAATTTCGAAATCCATTTCGATTTCGAAATCCATATCGAAAACCATTTCGATATCGAATACCATATAAATTTCGAAATCCATTTCGAATGCGAAATTCATATCGATTTCGAATTGCATTTCAATTTCGAAATCCATTTCGAATTCGAAATCCATTTCGAAATCGGAATCCATTCCGATATCGAAATCCATTTCGATATCGAATTCCATATCGAATTCGAAATCCATTTCGAAGTCGAAATCCATTTCGATATCGGAATCCACTTCGATTTCGAAATCCATTTCGATTTCGAGATCCATATCGAATTCGAAATCCATTTCGATATCGAAATCCATTTCGAATTGGAAATCCAAATAGAAATACATTTTGATATCGAATTCCATATCAATTTCGAAATCCATTTCGAATTCGAAATCCATATCAATATCGAAATCCATATCGAATTCGAAATCCATATCGATATTGAAATCCAATTCGAATTCGAAATCCATATCGAATTCGAAATCCATTTCGATATCGAAATCCATTTCGAATTCGAAATCCATTTCTATATCGAAATCCATTTCGATTTGGAAATCCATATAGATATACATTTCGATATCGAATTCCAAATAAATTTCGAAATCCATTTCGAATTCGAAATCCATTTCGAAATCGAAATCCATTTCGAATTCGAAATCCATTTCGATATCGAATTCCATATCGAATTCGAAATCCATTTCGAATTCGAAATCCATTTCGAAATCGAAATCCATTTCGAAATCGAAATCCATTTCGATATCGAAATCCATATCGAATTCGAAATCCATTTCGAAATCGAAATCCATATCGATATTCGAAATCCATTTCGATATCGAAATCCATTTCGAATTCGAAATCCATATCGATATCGAAATCCATATCGAATTCGAAATCCATTTCGATATCGAAATCCATTTCGATATCGAAATCCATATCGATTTCGAAGTCCATTTCGATATCGAAATCCATTTCGATTTCGAAATCCATATAGAAATTCATTTCGATATCGAATTCCATATCAATTTCGAAATCCAATTCGAATTCAAAATCCATTTCGATTTCGAAATTCATATAGAAATCCATTTTGATATCGAATTCCATATCAATTTCGAAATCCATTTCGAATTCGAAATCCATTTCGATATCGAAATCCATATCGAATTCGAAATCCATTTCGATATCGAAATCCATATCGAATTCGAAATCCATTTCGATATCGAAATCCATTTCGATTTCGAAATTTCGAAATCCATTTCGAATTCGAAATCCATTTCAAATATCGAAATCCATTTCGATTTCGAAATTCATATAGAAATCCATTTTGATATCGAATTCCATATCAATTTCGAAATCCATTTCGAATTCGAAATCCATTTCGATATCGAAATCCGTATCGATTTCGAAATCCATTTCGAATTCGAAATCCATTTCTATATCGAAATCCATTTCTATATCGAAATCCATTTCGATTTCGATATCCATATAGATATACTTCATTTCGATATCGAATTCCAAATAAATTTCGAAATCCATTTCGAATTCGAAATCCATTTCGAAATCGAAATCCATATCGATATTGAAATCCATTTCGAATTCGAAATCCATTTCGAAATCGGAATCCATTTCGATATCGAATTCCATATCGAATTCGAAATCCATTTCGAATTCGAAATCCATTTCGAAATCGAAATCCATATAGATATTCGAAATCCATTTCGATATCGAAATCCATTTCGAATTCGAAATCCATTTATATCGATTTCGAAATCCATTTCGAATTCGAAATCCATTTCGATATCGAAATCCATTTCGATTTCGAAATCCATATCGATATCGAAATCCATATCGAATTCGAAATCCATTTCGATATCGAAATCCATTTCGATATCGAAATTCATTTCGATTTCGAAATCCATATCGAATTCGAAATCCATTTCGATATCGAAATCCATTTTGAAATCGAAATCTATTTCGATATCGAAATCCATTTCGATATCGAATTCCATATCGAATTTCGAAATCCATTTCGATTTCGAAATCCATTTCGATGTCGAAATCCATTTCGATTTCGAAATCCATTTCGAATTCGAAATCCATTTCGATATCGAAATCCATTTCGAATTGGAAATCCTTCAAATAGAAATCCATTTTGATATCGAATTCCATATCAATTTCGAAATCCATTTCGAATTCGAAATCCATATCAATATCGAAATCCATATCGAATTCGAAATCCATATCGATATCGAAATCCATTTCGAATTCGAAATCCATATCGAATTCGAAATCCATTTCGATATCGAAATCCATATCGATATCGAAATTCCATTTCGAATTTCGAAATCCATTTCGAAATCGGAATCCATTTCGATTTCGAAATCCATATCGATATCGAAATCCATTTCGAATTCGAAATCCATTTCGAATTCGAAATCCATTTCGAAATCGGAATCCATTTCGATATCGAAATCCATTTCGATATCGAAATCCATTTCGATTTCGAAATCCATATCGATATCGAAATCCATATCAAAAACCATTTCGATATCGAATTCCATATCAATTTCGAAATCCATTTCGAATTCGAAATTCATATCGATTTCGAATTGCATTTCAATTTCGAAATCCATTTCGAATTCGAAATCCATTTCGAATTCGAAATCCATTTCGAATTCGAAATCCATTTCGATATCGAAATCCATTTCGATATCGAAATCCATTTCGATATCGAATTCCATATCGAATTCGAAATCCATTTCGAATTCGAAATCCATTTCGATATCGAAATCCATTTCGATTTCGAAATCCATTTCGATATCGAAATCCATATCGAATTTCGAAATCCATTTCGATATCGAAATCCATTTCGATATCGAAATCCATTTCGATATCGAAATCCATTTCGATATCGAAATCCATTTCGAATTCGAAATCCATTTCGATATCGAAATCCATATCGAAATCCATTTCGATATCGAAATCCATTTCGATATCGAAATCCATTTCGATTTTGAAATCCATATAGAAATTCATTTCGATATCGAATTCCATATCAATTTCGAAATCCATTTCGAATTCGAAATCCATTTCGAATTCGAAATCCATTTCGATTTCGAAATTCATATAGAAATCCATTTCGATATCGAATTCCATATCAATTTCGAAATCCATTTCGAATTCGAAATCCATATCGAATTCGAAATCCATTTCGATATCGAAATCCATATCGAACTCGAAATCCATTTCGATATCGAAATCCATATCAATTTCGAAATCCATTTCGAATTCGAAATCCATTTCGATATCGAAATCCATATCGAAATCCATTTCGATATCGAAATCCATATCGAAATCCATTTCGATATCGAAATCCATTTCGATATCGAAATCCATTTCGATTTTGAAATCCATATAGAAATTCATTTCGATATCGAATTCCATATCAATTTCGAAATCCAATTCGAATTCAAAATCCATTTCGATTTCGAAATTCATATAGAAATCCATTTTGATATCGAACTCCATATCAATTTCGAAATCCATTTCGAATTCGAAATCCATTTCGATATCGAAATCCGTATCGATTTCGAAATCCATTTCGAATTCGAAATCCATTTCTGTATCGAAATCCATTTCTATATCGAAATCCATTTCGATTTGGAAATCCATATAGAAATACATTTCGATATTCGAAATCCATTTCGAAATCGAAATCCATATCGATATTGAAATCCATTTCGAATCCGAAATCCATTTCGAAATCGAAATCCATTTCGATATCGAATTCCATATCGAATTCGAAATCCATTTCGAATTCGAAATCCATTTCGAAATCGAAATCCATATAGATATTGAAATCCATTTCGATATCGAAATCCATTTCGAATTCGAAATCCATTTCGATATCGAATTCGAAATCCATTTCGAATTCGAAATCCATTTCGATATCGGAATCCATTTCGATTTCGAAATCCATATCGATATCGAAATCCATATCGAATTCGAAATCCATTTCGATATCGAAATCCATTTCGATTTCGAAATTTCGAAATCTCATTTCGATATCGAAATCCATTTCGATATCGAATTCCATATCGAATTCGAAATTTATTTCGATTTCGAAATCCATTTCGATATCGAAATCCATTTCGATGTCGAAATCCATTTCGATTTCGAAATCCATTTCGAATTCGAAATCCATTTCGATATCGAAATCCATTTCGAATTCGAAATCCAAATAGAAATACATTTTGATATCGAATTCCATATCAATTTCGAAATCCATTTCGATTTCGAAATCCATATCGATATCGAAATCCATATCGAATTCGAAATCCATTTCGATATCGAAATCCATTTCGATATCGAAATTCATTTCGATTTCGAAATCCATATCGAATTTCGAAATCCATTTCGATATCGAAATCCATTTTGAAATCGGAAATCTATTTCGATATCGAAATCCATTTCGATATCGAATTCCATATCGAATTCGAAATCCATTTCGATATCGAAATCCATATCGAATTCGAATTCCATTACAATTTCGAAATCCATTTCGAATTCGAAATCCATTTCGATATCGGAATCCATTTCGATTTCGAAATCCATATCGATATCGAAATCCATTTCGAATTCGAAATCCATTTCGGAATCGGAAACCATTTCGATATCGAAATCCATTTCGATATCGGAATCCATTTCGATTTCGAAATCCATATCGATATCGAAATCCATATCGAAAACCATTTCGTCCATTTCGATTTCGAAATCCATTTCGAATTCGAAATCCATTTCGATATCGGAATCCATTTCGATTTCGAAATCCATATCGATATCGAAATCCATATCGAATTCGAAATCCATTTCGATATCGAAATCCATTTCGATATCGAAATCCATTTCGATATCGAAATTCATTTCGATTTCGAAATCCATATCGAATTCGAAATCCATTTCGATATCGAAATCCATTTCGATTTCGAAATCCATATCGATATCGAAATCCATATCGAATTCGAAATCCATTTCGATATCGAAATCCATTTCGATATCGAAATCCATTTCGATATCGAAATTCATTTCGATTTCGAGATCCATATCGATATCGAAATTCATTTCGATTTCGAGATACATATCGATATCGAAATCCATTTCGATATCGAAATCCATTTCGATATCGAAATCCATTTCGATATCGAAATCCATTTCGATATCGAAATCCATTTCGATATCGAAATTCATTTTGATATCGAAATCCATTTCGATGTCGAAATCCATTTCGATTTCGAAATCCATTTCGATGTCGAAATCCATTTCTATATCGAAATCCATTTCGAATTGGAAATCCAAATAGAAATACATTTTGAAATCGAATTCCATATCAATTTCGAAATCCATTTAGAATTCGAAATCCATATCAATATACAAATCCATATCGAATTCGAAATCCATATCGATTTCAAAATAAAATTCGAATTCGAAATCCATTTCGAATTCGAAATCCATTTCGATATCGAATTCCATATCGAATTCGAAGTCCATTTCGAATTCGAAATCCATTTCGATATCGGAATCCATTTCGATTTCGAAATCCATATCGATATCGAAATCCATATCGAATTCGAAATCCATTTCGATATCGAAATCCATTTCGATTTCAAAATGGATTTCGATATCGAAATGGATTTCGAATTCGATATGGATCTCGAAATCGAAATGAATTTCGATATCGAAATGGATTTCGATATCGAAATGGATTTCGAATTCGATATGGATTTCGATATCGATATGGATTTCGAAATCGAAATGGATTCCGATATCGAAATGGATTTCGAATTCGATATGGATCTCGAAATCGAAATGAATTTCGATATCGAAATGGATTTCGATATCGAAATGGATTTCGATATCGAAATGGATTTCGATATCGAAATGGATTTCGAATTCGATATGGATTTCGATATCGATATGGATTTCGAAATCGAAATGGATTTCGATATCGAAATGGATTTCGATTTCGATATGGATCTCGAAATCGAAATGAATTTCGATATCGAAATGGATTTCGAATTCGAAATGGATTTCGATATCGATATGGATTTCGAAATCGAAATGGATTCCGATATCGAAATGGATTTCGATTTCGATATGGATTTCGAATTCGAAATGGAATTCGATATCGAAATGGATTTCGATATCGAAATCGATTTCGATATGGATCTCGAAATCGAAATGAATTTCGATATCGAAATGGATTTCGATATCGAAATGGATTTCGATATCGAAATGGATTTCGAATTCGATATGGATTTCGATATCGAAATGGATTTCGAATTCGATATGGATTTCGATATCGATATGGATTTCGATTTCGATATGGATTTCGAATTCGAAATGGAATTCGATATCGAAATGGATTTCGAATTCGAAATGGATTTCGAATTCGATATGGATTTCGAAATCGAAATGGATTTCGATATCGAAATGGATTTCGAAATCGAAATGGATTCCGATATCGAAATGGATTTCGATTTCGATATGGATCTCGAAATCGAAATGAATTTCGATATCGAAATGGATTTCGATATCGAAATGGATTCCGATATCGAAATGGATTTCGAATTCGATATGGATCTCGAAATCGAAATGAATTTCGATATCGAAATGGATTCCGATATCGAAATGGATTTCGATTTCGATATGGATCTCGAAATCGAAATGGATTTCGAATTCGATATGGATTTCGATATCGAAATGGATTTCGAATTCGATATGGATTTCGATATCGATTTGGATTTCGAAATCGAAATGGATTCCGATATCGAAATGGATTTCGATTTCGATATGGATTTCGAATTCGAAATGGAATTCGATATCGAAATGGATTTCGATATCGAAAAGGATTCCGATTTCGAAATGGATTTCGAATTCGAATTGGATTTCGAATTCGAAATGGATTTCGAAATTGAAATGCAATTCGAAATCGATATGAATTTCGAATTCGAAATGGATTTCGAAATTGATATGGAATTCGATATCGAAATGTTTCGATATGGTTTCGATATCGAAATGGATTTCGATATCGAAATGGATTTCGAAATCGAAATGGATTTCGATATCGAAATGGATTTCGATATCGAAATGGATTCCGATTTCGAAATGGATTTCGAATTCGAAATGGATTTCGATATCGAAATGGATTCCGATATCGAAATGGATTTCGAATTCGAAATGGATTTCGAATTCGATATGGAATTTCGAATTCGATATGGATTTCGATATCGAAATGGATTTCGAATTCGATATGGATTTCGAGTTCGAATTTTATTTTGATATCGATATGGATTTCGAATTCGATATGGATTTTGATATTGATATGGATTTCGAATTCTAAATGGATTTCGAAATTGATATGGAATTCGATAACAAAATGTATTTCTATTTGGATTTCCAATTCGAAATGGATTTCGATATCGAAATGGATTTCGAATTCGAAATGGATTTCGAAATCGAAATAGATTTCGACATCGAAATGGATTTCGAAATCGAAATAAATTTAGAATTCGATATGGAATTCGATATCGAAATGGATTTCGATATCGAAATGGATTTCGAATTCGATATGGATTTCGATATCGATATGGATTTCGAAATCGAAATGGATTCCGATATCGAAATGGATTTCAAATTCGAAATAGATTTCGAATTCGATATAAATGGATTTCGAATTCGAAATGGATTTCGATATCGAAATGGATTTCAATATCTATATGGATTACGATTTCGAAATGGATTTCGAATTCGAAATGGATTTCTAATTCGATATGGAATTCGATATCGAAATGGATTCCGATTTCGAAATGGATTTCGGATTCGAAATGGATTTCAATATCGATATGTATTTCGATTTCGAAATGGATTTCGAATTCGAAATGGATTTCGAAATTTATTTGGAATTCGATATCGAAATGTATATCTATATGGATTTCCAAATCGAAATGGATTTCGATATAGAAATGGATTTCGAATTCGAAATGGATTTCGAAATCGATACGGATTTCGATATCGAAATGGATTTCGAATTCGAAATGGATTTCGAAATTGATATGGAATTCGATATCAAAATGGATTTCTATATGAATTTCGAAATCGAAATGGATTTTGAATTCGAATTGGATTTCGAAATTTATATGGAATTCGATATCGAAATGAATTTCTATATGGATTTCAAAATCGAAATGGATTTCGATATCGAAATGGACTTCGAGTTCGATATGGATTTCGATATCGAAATGGATTTCGAATTCGATATGGATTTCGATATCAAAATGGATTTCGAATTCGAAATGGATTTCGAAATTCGATATGGAATTCGATATCAAAATGGATTTCTATAATGAATTTCGAAATCGAAATGGATTTTGATTTCGAATTCGATTTCGAAATTGATATGGAATTCGATATTGAAATGAATTTCTATATGGATTTCGAAATCGAAATGGATTTCGATATCGAAATGGACTTCGAAATCGATATGGATTTCGATATCGAAATGGATTTCGAATTCAAAATGGATCTCGAAATCGAAATGCATTTCGATATCGAAATGGATTTCGAATTCGATATGGATTTCGAAATGATATGGATTTCGAAATCGAAATGGATTCCGATATCGAAATGGATTTCGAATTCGAAATGGATTTCGAATTCGATATGGATTTCGATATCGATATGGATTTCGAAGTCGAAATGGATTCCGATATCGAAATGGATTTCGAATTCGATATGGAATTCGATATCGAAATGGATTTCGAATTCGATATGGATTTCGAATTCGAATTTTATTTTGATATCGATATGGATTTCGAATTCGATATGGATTTGGATATTGATATGGATTTCGAATTCTAAATGGATTTCGAAATTGATATGGAATTCGATATCAAAATGTATTTCTATTTGGATTTCGAATTCGAAATCCATTTCGAATTCGAAATCCATTTCGATATCGAAATCCATTTTGAAATCGGAATCTATTTCGATATCGAAATCCATATCGATATCGAAATCCATATCGAATTCGAAATCCATTTCGATTCGAAATGGATTTCGATATCGAAATAGATTCCGATTTCAAAATGGATTTCGATATCGAAATGGATTTCGAATTCGATATGAATTTCGATATCGATATGGATCTCGAAATTCGAAATGAATTTCGATATCGAAATGGATTTCGATATCGAAATGGATTTCGATATCGAAATGGATTTCGATATCGAAATGGATTTCGAATTCGATATGGATTTCGATATCGATATGGATTTCGAAATCGAAATGGATTCCGATATCGAAATGGATTTCGAATTCAATATGGATCTCGAAATCGAAATGAATTTCGATATCGAAATGGATTCCGATATCGAAATGGATTTCGAATTCGATATGGATCTCGAAATCGAAATGAATTTCGATATCGAAATGGATTTCGATATCGAAATGGATTTCGATATCGAAATGGATTTCGATATCGAAATGGATTTCGAATTCGATATGGATTTCGATATCGATAGGGATTTCGAAATCGAAATGGATTTCGATATCGAAATGGATTTCGAATTCGATATGGATTTCGATATCGAAATCCATTTCGAATTGGAAATCCAAATAGAAGTACATTTTGATATCGAATTCCATATCAATTTCGAAATCCATTTAGAATTCGAAATCCATATCAATATCCAAATCCATATCGAATTCGAAATCCATATCGATATCAAAATAAAATTCGAATTCGAAATCCATATCGAATTCGAAATCCATTTCGATATCGAAATCCATTTCGATATCGAAATCCATATCGAATTCGAATTCCATATCAATTTCGAAATCCATTTCGAATTCGAATTCCATATCAATTTCGAAATCCATTTCGAATTCGAAATCCATTTCGATATCGGAATCCATGTCGATTTCGAAATCAATATCGATATCGAAATCCATTTCGAATTCGAAATCCATTTCGAAATCGGAATCCATTTCGATATCGAAATCCATTTCGATATCGGAATCCATTTCGATTTCGAAATCCATATCGATATCGAAATCCATATCGAAAACCATTTCGATATCGAATTCCATATCAATTTCGAAATCCATTTCGAATTCGAAATTCATATCGATTTCGAATTGCATTTCAATTTCGAAATCCATTTCGAATTCGAAATCCATTTCGAAATCGGAATCCTTTTCGATATCGAAATCCCTATCGATATCGAAATCCATATCGAATTCGAAATCCATTTCGATATCGAATTCCATTTCGAATTCGAAATCCATTTCGATTTCGAAATCCTATATCGAAATCCATTTCGATTTCGAAATCCATATCGATATCGAAATCCATTTCGATTTCGAAATCCATTTCGATATCGAAATCCATTTCGATATCGAAATCCATTTCGATATCGAAATCCATTTCGATATCGAAATCCATTTCGATATCGAAATCCATTTCGAATTCGAAATCCATATCGAATTCGAAATCCATTTCGATATCGAAATCCATTTCGATATCGAAATCCATTTCGATTTCGAAATCCATTTCGATATCGAAATCCATTTCGATATCGAAATTCATTTCGATTTCGAGATCCATATCGAATTCGAAATCCATTTCGATATCGAAATCCATTTTGAAATCGGAATCTATTTCGATATCGAAATCCATTTCGATATCGAATTCCATATCGAATTCTAAATTTATTTCGATTTCGAAATCCATTTCGATGTCGAAATCCATTTCGATTTCGAAATCCATTTCGAATTCGAAATCCATTTCGATATCGAAATCCATTTCGAATTGGAAATCCAAATAGAAATACATTTTGATATCGAATTCCATATCAATTTCGAAATCCATTTAGAATTCGAAATCCATATCAATATCCAAATCCATATCGAATTCGAAATCCATATCGATATCAAAATAAAATTCGAATTCGAAATCCATATCGAATTCGAAATCCATTTCGATATCGAAATCCATATCGAATTCGAAATCCATATCAATTTCGAAATCCATTTCGAATTCGAAATCCATTTCGATATCGGAATCCATTTCGATTTCGAAATCCATATCGATATCGAAATCCATTTCGAATTCGAAATCCATTTCGAAATCGGAATCCATTTCGATATCGAAATCCATATTTCGAAATCCATTTCGATATCGGAATCCATTTCGATTTCGAAATCCATTTCGAAATCCATTTCGATATCGAAATCCATATCGATGAAACCATTTCGATATCGAAATCCATATCAATTTCGAAATCCATTTCGAATTCGAAATTCATATCGATTTCGAAATGCATTTCGAATTCGAAATCCATTTCGATTCGAATCGAAATCCATATCGAATTCGAAATCCATTTCGATATCGTAATCCATTTCGATATCGAAATCCATTTCGATATCGAAATCCATTTCGATATCGAATTCCATATCGAATTCGAAATCCATTTCGAATTCGAAATCCATTTCGATATCGGAATCCATTTCGATTTCGAAATCCATATCGATATCGAAATCCATTTCGATATCGAAATTCATTTCGATTTCGAGATCCATTTTGATTTCGAAATCCATTTCGATATCGAAATCCATTTCGATATCGAAATCCATATCGATTTCGAAGTCCATTTCGATATCGAAATCCATTTCGATTTCGAAATCCTATATCGAAATCCATTTCGATATCGAATTCCATATCAATTTTGAAACCCATTTCGAATTCGAAATCCATTTCGATATCGAAATCCATATCGAATTCGAATTCCATATCAATTTCGAAATCCATTTCGAATTCGAAATCCATTTCGATATCGGAATCCATTTCGATATCGAAATCCATTTCGATTTCGAAATCCATTTTGATATCGAAATCCATTTCGATTTCGAAATCCATTTCGAAATCGGAATCCATTTCGATATCGAATCCATTTTGATTTCGAAATCCATATCGATATCGAAATCCATTTCGATATCGAAATTCATTTCGATTTCGAGATCCATATTGAATTCGAAATCCATTTCGATATCGAAATCCATTTCGATATCGAAATCCATATCGATTTCGAAGTCCATTTCGATATCGAAATCCATTTCGATTTCGAAATCCATATAGAAATTCAATTTCGATATCGAAATCCATATCAATATTCGAAATCCATTTCAATTTCGAAATCCATTTCGAATTCGAAATCCATTTCGATATCGAAATCCATATCGATATCGAATTCCATTTCATATCAATCCATTCGAAATCCATTTCGAATTCGAAATCCATTTCGATATCGAAATCCATTTCGATTTCGAAATCCATATCGATATCGAAATCCATTTCGAATTCGAAATCCATTTCGAAATCGGAATCCATTTCGATATCGAAATCGATTTCGATATCGAAATCGATTTCGATATCGGAATCCATTTCGATTTCGAAATCCATATCGATATCGAAATCCATATCGAAAACCATTTCGATATCGAATTCCATATCAATTTCGAAATCCATTTCGAATTCGAAATTCATATCGATTTCGAATTGCATTTCGAATTTCGAAATCCATTTGGAATTCGAAATCCATTTCGAAATCGGAATCCATTTTCGATATCGAAATCCATTTCGATATCGAAATCCATTTCGAATTCGAAATCATTTCGATTTCGAAATCCATTTCGAATTCGAAATCCATTTCGAATTTCGAAATCCATTTCGATATCGAAATCCATTTCGATATCGAAATCCATTTCGATATCGAAATCCATTTCGATTTCGAAATTCATTTCGATTTCGAGATCCATATCGAATTCGAAATCCATTTCGATATCGGAATCCATTTCGATTTCGAAATCCATATCGATATCGAAATCCATATCGAATTCGAAATCCATTTCGATATCGAAATCCATTTCGATATCGAAATCCATTTCGATATCGAAATCCATTTCGATATCGAAATCCATTTCGATTTCGAGATCCATATCGAAATATTTCGATTCGAAATCCATTTCGATATCGAAATCCATTTTTGAAATCGGAAACTATTTCGATATCGAAATCCATTTCGATATCGAATTCCATATCGAATTCAAAATTTATTTCGATTTCGATATCGAAATCCATTTCGATAGTCGAAATCCCATTTCGAATTCGAATTCCATATCAATTTCGAAATCCATTTCGAATTCGAAATCCATTTCGATATCGGAATCCATTTCGATTTCGAAATCCATTTCGATTTCGAAATCCATTTCGATTTCGAAATCCATTTCGAAATCAAATTCGATATCGAAATCCATTTCGATATCGGAATCCATTTCGATATCGAAATCCATTTCGATATCGGAATCCATTTCGATTTCGAAATCCATATCGATATCGAAATCCAATATCGAAAACCATTTCGATATCGAATTCCATATCAATTTCGAAATCCATTTCGAATTCGAAATTCATTTCGATTTCGAAATTCCATTTCAATTTCGAAATCATTTCGAATTCGAAATCCATTTCGAATTCGAAATCCATTTCGAATTCGAAATCCATTTCGAAATCGGAATCCATTTCGATATCGAAATCCATTTCGATATCGAAATCCCATTTATCGATATCCATTTCGATATCGAATTCGAAATCCATTTCGAAATCCATTTCGAATCGAAATCCATTTCGAATTCGAAATCCATATCGATATCGAAATCCATATCGAATTCGAAATCCATATCGATATCGAAATCCATTTCGATATCGAAATCCATTTCGATTTCGAAATCCATATCGATTTCGAAATCCATTTCGATATCGAAATCCATTTCGATATCGAAATCCATATCGATTTCGAAGTCCATTTCGATATCGAAATCCATTTCGATTTCGAAATCCATATAGAAATTCATTTCGATATCGAATTCCATATCAATTTCGAAATCCATTTCGAATTCGAAATCCATTTCGATATCGAAATCCATATCGATATTCGAATTCCATATCAATTATCGAAATCCATTTCGAATTCGAAATCCATTTCGATATCGGAAATCCATTTCGATTTCGAAATCCATATCGATATCGAAATCCATTTCGAATTCGAAATCCATTTCGAAATCGAAATCCATTTCGATATCGAAATCCATTTCGATATCGGGAATCCATTTCGATTTCGAAATCCATTTCGATATCGAAATCCATATCGAAATCCATTTCGATATCGAAATCCATATCAATTTCGAAATCCATTTCGAATTCGAAATTCATATCGATTTCGAAATCCATTTCGAATTTCGAAATCCATTTCGATATCGAAATCCATTTCGATATCGAATCCATTTCGATATCGAAATCCATTTCGATATCGAATTCCATTTATTCGAAATCTCATTTCGAATTTCGAAATCCATTTCGATATCCGAATCCATTTCGATTTCGAAATCCATTTCGATATCGAAATCCATTTCGATTTCGAAATCCATTTCGATATCGAAATCCATTTCGATATCGAAATCCATTTCGATATCGAAATCCATTTCGATTTCGAGATCCATATCGAATTCGAAATCCATTTCGATATCGGAATCCATTTCGATTTCGAAATCCATATCGATATCGAAATCCATATCGAATTCGAAATCCATTTCGATATCGAAATCCATTTCGATATCGAAATCCATTTCGATATCGAAATCCATTTCGATATCGAAATCCATTTCGATATCGAAATTCATTTCGATTTCGAGATCCATATCGATATCGAAATCCATTTTGAAATCGGAAACTATTTCGATATCGAAATCCATTTCGATATCGAAATCCATATCGAATTCGAAATCCATATCGAATTCGAAATCCATTTCGATATCGAAATCCATATCGAAATCCATTTCGATATCGAATTCCATATCAATTTCGAATTCGAAATCCATTTCGATATCGGAATCCATTTCGATATCGAAATCCATTTCGATATCGAAATCCATTTCGAATTCGAAATCCATTTCGATATCGAAATCCATTTCGATATCGAAATCCATTTCGATATCGGAATCCATTTCGATTTCGAAATCCATTTCGATATCGAAATCCATTTCCATATCGAAATCCATTTCGATATCGAAATCCATTTCGATTTCGAAATCCATATCGAATTCGAAATCCATTTCGATTTCGAAATTGCATTTCGATATCGAAATCCATTTCGAATTCGAAATCCATTTCGATTTCGAAATCCATTTCGATATCGAAATCCATTTCGATATCGAAATCCATTTCGATATCGAAATCCATTTCGATATCGAAATCCATTTCGATATCGAATTCCATATCGAATTCGAAATCCATTTCGAATTCGAAATCCATTTCGATATCGGAATCCATTTCGATTTCGAAATCCATATCGATATCGAAATCCATTTCGATATCGAAATCCATTTCGATTTCGAAATCCATTTCGATTTCGAAATCCATTTCGATATCGAAATCCATTTCGATATCGAAATCCATATCGATTTCGAAGTCCATTTCGATATCGAAATCCATTTCGATTTCGAAATCCATATATCGAAATTCATTTCAATATCGAATTCCATATCAATTTCGAAATCCATTTCGAATTCGAAATCCATTTCGATATCGAAATCCATTTCGATATCGAATTCCATATCGATTTCGAAATCCATTTCGAATTCGAAATCCATTTCGATATCGGAATCCATTTCGATTTCGAAATCCATATCGATATCGAAATCCATTTCGAATTCGAAATCCATTTCGAAATCGGAATCCATTTCGATATCGAAATCCATTTCGATATCGGAATCCATTTCGATTTCGAAATCCATATCGATATCGAAATCCATATCGAAAACCATTTCGATATCGAATTCCATATCAATTTCGAAATCCATTTCGAATTCGAAATTCATATCGATTTCGAATTGATCATTTCAATTTCGAAATCCATTTCGATATCGAAATCCATTTCGATATCGGAATCCATTTCGATTTCGAAATCCATATCGATATCGAAATCCATTTCGAATTTCGAAATCCATTTCGAATTCGAAATCCATTTCGAATTCGAAATCCATTTCGATATCGGAATCCATTTCGATTCGAAATCCATATCGATATCGAAATCCATATCGAATTCGAAATCCATTTCGATATCGAAATCCATTTCGATATCGAAATCCATTTCGATTTCGAAATTCATTTCGATTTCGAGATCCATATCGAATTCGAAATCCATTTCGATATCGGAATCCATTTCGATTTCGAAATCCATATCGATATCGAAATCCATATCGAATTCGAAATCCATTTCGATATCGAAATCCATTTCGATATCGAAATCCATATCGAATTCGATATCGAAATCCATTTCGATATCGAAATTCATTTCGATTTCGAGATCCATATCGAATTCGAAATCCATTTCGATATCGAAATCCATTTTGAAATCGGAATCCATTTCGATATCGAAATCCATTTCGATATCGAATTCCATATCGAATTCTAAAATTATTTTGGGATTTCGAAATCCATTTCGATGTCGAAATCCATTTCGAAACCATTCGAAATCCATTTCGATATCGAAATCCATTTCGAAATCGAAATCCAAATAGAAACACATTTTGATATCGAATTCCATATCAATTTCGAAATCCATTTAGAATTCGAAATCCATATCAATATCCAAATCCATA
>JAEIGH010000297.1:0-2500 GCA_018903575.1 Drosophila saltans
ATTAAAATGAAAATTCCATATTTATTGAATTGAATATTAAATGGTAATTTCATATACTATTGAATTGAATATTAAATGAAAATTTCATATATTATTGAATATTAAATGAAAATTTCATATATTATTGAATATTAAATGGAAATTTCATATATTATCGAATTGAATATTAAATGAAAATTTCATATACTATTGAATTTTAAATGAAAATTTCATATATTATTGAATTGAATATTAAATGAAATTTCATATGTTATTGAATATTAAATGGAAATTTCATATATTATTGAATTGAATATTAAATGAAAATTTCATATACTATTGAATATTAAATGAAAATTTCAAATATTATTGAATTGAATATTAAATGAAAATTTCATATGTTATTCAATATTAAATGGAAATTTCATATATTATTGAATTGAATATTAAATGAAAATTTCATATGTTATTGAATATTAAATGGAAATTTCATATACATATTATTGAATTGAATATTAAATGAAAATTTCATATATTATTGAATATTAAATGGAAATTTCATATATTATTGAATTGAATATTAAATGAAAATTTCATATACTATTGAATATTAAATGAAAATTTCATATACTATTGAATTGAATATTAAATGAAAATTTCATATATTATTGAATATTAAATGGAAATTTCATATATTATTGAATTGAATATTAAATGAAAATTTCATATGTTATTGAATATTAAATGGAAATTTCATATATTATTGAATTGAATATTAAATGAAAATTTCAAATATTATTGAATTGAATATTAAATGGAAATTTCATATATTATTGAATTGAATATTAAATGAAAATTTCATATACTATTGAATATTAAATAAAAATTTCATATATTATTGAATTGAATATTAAATGAAAATTTCATATGTTATTGAATATTAAATGGGGAAATTTCATATATTATTGAATTGAATATTAAATGAAAATTTCATATGTTATTGAATATTAAATGGAAATTTCATATATTATTGAATTGAATATTAAATGAAAATTTCATATATTATTGAATTGAATATTAAATGGAAATTTCATATATTATTGAATATTATTGAATATTAAATGAAAATTTCATATACTATTGAATTGAATATTAAATGCAAAATTTCATATGTTATTGAATATTAAATGGAAATTTCATATATTATTGAATTGAATATTAAATGAAAATTTCATATATTATTGAATATTAAATGGAAATTTCATATATTATTGAATTGAATATTAAATGAAAATTTCATACGTTATTGAATATTAAATGGAAATTTCATATATTATTGAATTCAATATTAAATGAAAATTTCATATGTTATTGAATATTAAATGGAAATTTCATATATTATTGAATATTAAATGAAAATTTCATATATTATTGAATTGAATATTAAATGCAAAATTTCATATGTTATTGAATATTAAATGGAAATTTCATATATTATTGAATTGAGGTATTTTTAAAAATACATATGAAAATTGCTACGTGAGTGGTACCTTTCTTCATAACTGCGCGACTTACAGAAAACGTGGCAAAAAACCTCTATATGTGGTGTGATGTCGAGCGTTGGTATATTAAATGAAGTAAATGTACATATATCATATTCATATGATTTAATACATTTAATATCGGCAATGTCTATTTATTTATATAAAATTATGAAGTCTTAAGGTATTTTTAAAAATACATACGAAAATTGTTACGTGAGTGGTGCCCTCGGTCATAAATGGTCGATTTATAGAAAACGTGGCACAAAACCTACTCATAATGGACAGTTGATGTTCATTACTTGTTATAGTAAATTATTATATTATAACAATTACCCTATATATGATTAGTGTGTCGCAATTATAACTTGGCGGCGGCATTACTTATCTATTTTAGATAATGAGGGAACTTGCCAAGCTCTATGTATTTAATTTATATTACATATTAATTGGTTCCGGATTTATCGTTAACGCTTATCCCCAGAATTCGTAAATAAAAGTTTCACTGGATTTATTTTATTTTCAATGGCTTCCCTGTTTGCGAATTCCGTAAATACCTTATAAATGCAAGTTATTATTTCTTTTTCAGCATACATTCTTTGTTATGTAAAAAAAAAAAAAACCAACCTATTAAAGTTCGTTGATGACTATTGCTTAATATATAACTAACAATACTTTTGTTATATTAATAATAAACTAAAGTAAATTATGAATTTACTATCGAAATACAATTATTTATTTCAAATATATATATTGAATAAATTAAATAAATGGAAATGTGATTATATATTATGTAGGTGAAAAAATAAAAATATTCTTGAACGAAATTTATAATTATATATTAAATTTAATGAATAAATAAGTCAATGAACGAAAATGTGTGCAATTAAATTATTGCCATATTCGTCGAAAATAAATGGAAACTAATTTATATATATATATTATTGTTTTATTCAAAAAATATATTAAATTGTCAAGTA
>JAEIGH010000297.1:10000-82459 GCA_018903575.1 Drosophila saltans
TTCCAAAGAGTCGTGTTGCTTGATAGTGCAGCACTAAGTGGGTGGTAAACTCCATCTAAAACTAAATATAACCATGAGACCGATAGTAAACAAGTACCGTGAGGGAAAGTTGAAAAGAACTCTGAATAGAGAGTTAAATAGTACGTGAAACTGCTTAGAGGTTAAGCCCGATGAACCTGAATATCCGTTATGGAAAATTCATCATTAAAATTGTAATATTTAAATAATATTATAATAATAGTGTGCATTTTTTCCATATAAGGACATTGTAATCTATTAATATAAACCAAATTTATCATAAAATATGACTTATAGTTTATTTAAATTATTTTGCTTGCAATTTAACATAAAATAAATGTCATTAATTTGATAAAGTGTTGATAGATTTATATGAATACAGTGCGTTAATTTTTTTAAAATTATATAATAGCATGATTATCATTGATTTTCTATGTTTATTATATGCACTTGTATGATTAACAATGCGAAAGATTCAGGATACCTTCGGGACCCGTCTTGAAACACGGACCAAGGAGTCTAACATATGTGCAAGTTATTGGGATATAAACCTAATAGCATAATTAACTTGACTAATAATGGGATTAGTTTTTTAACTATTTATAGTTAATTAACACAATCCCGGGGCGTTCTAAAAAGTTATGTGTAATAATATTTATATTATTTATACCTCTAACTAGAACGTACCTTGAGCATATATGCTGTGACCCGAAAGATGGTGAACTATACTTGATCAGGTTGAAGTCAGGGGAAACCCTGATGGAAGACCGAAACAGTTCTGACGTGCAAATCGATTGTCAGAATTGAGTATAGGGGCGAAAGACCAATCGAACCATCTAGTAGCTGGTTCCTTCCGAAGTTTCCCTCAGGATAGCTGGTGCATTTAAATGTTATATAAAATAATCTTATCTGGTAAAGCGAATGATTAGAGGCCTTAGGGTCGAAACGATCTTAACCTATTCTCAAACTTTAAATGGGTAAGAACCTTAACTTTCTTGATATGAAGTTTAAGGTTATGATATAATGTGCCCAGTGGGCCACTTTTGGTAAGCAGAACTGGCGCTGTGGGATGAACCAAACGTAATGTTACGGTGCCCAAATTAACAACTCATACAGAAACCATGAAAGGCGTTGGTTGCTTAAAACAGCAGGACGGTGATCATGGAAGTCGAAATCCGCTAAGGAGTGTGTAACAACTCACCTGCCGAAGCAACTAGCCCTTAAAATGGATGGCGCTTAAGTTGTATATCTATACATTACCGCTAAAGTAGATGATTTATATTATTTAACTAGCTTTTGCCCGCGGCTTCGCACGCGTTAAACTTGTAGTAAAAGAATTTTAATTCTTTCCCTGTACTGTGAAGATTTCTTACTATCTTTGGGATATCTGAATTCATAAACTACATTTTTACTTTTTTTTTTCATTTTTACTTATTTATTTTTTAGATTTTCCCTTTTTATTTTACTTTTACATTTAATATACTACAGGATCTCTCTATATACAACGTTCACAGCTTTCTTGTCATTAGACAATACAAACATGTTTTCCTTAGAGATTACTCTTGAAAGAGCGACATACAATTGGCCGTGTGAAAAACACTCAACGCTCAAATCTAAACCCGCAACGTTGAAGGTTTGACCCTGCGATTTATTTATGGTCATTGCAAAACATATCTTTACCGGAAACTGTAGGCGTTTAAATTGGAACGGTAAATCCGATGGTATCAGAGGAATTCGTGGAATCAATACAACTTCCCCAGTACCACATCCTGTGAGTATTGTGCACTCTATTATGAAAGTTTTCTTAATAAAATAACAGGACAACCTACTTTTAACAGCATTTTGTGAGGGGGAAGTCCAGACGGGTTCAAAGAATTAAGAAATTCTGTAGGAAAATGAACAGCTTCTTCTAAATCGAGAACAGTATCGACCGAGTAGTATATTTGCGTCGGCGCATCAATCTTTGAATGAATCAAGTTATTTATATTGTCTAAGGTGCGCGCAATAAGTAAGTGGGACAAGAACTTATCACATTATATTGTCCACAAAATACAATTTTTAGTTTTCTTCTTTCTTCCTATATTTTGGTTGTAGTATGCTCTACCAATATACAAGGAATTATAAAAAAGTACCGCTGGGTTTCTCCGTTAATTTGATTTTAAGAAGCCGTTGTAGCGCTTTGCGAATGAAATAAGTAAATGGGACAGATTACTTTGCTTTCATTTGTGGATCAAAAACAACGTGTAGTTCCAAGTTTTAATTTTACATTTTGTGTAACATATCAAAACAAATAAAAAAAAGGGAAGTGCCAACCAATCTCAACATTTGTAAAAATTCAGAATGAACTTTTTTATAAAAAAATGTAGAGTTTCGCTCGTTTAACTAATAAAGAACGTGGGAGAATTGTTGCATTGCGTGAAATGGTCATGTAAATTTGCAAAAATGTAGAGAATGTTCGAAAAATAAGAAAACAGTTAAAAATTATTAAAAGATCTAGAAAAATATGGAAGAAAACCCCGTTCTGGGCCCCCTCCCATTGATTGACAACCGGGACAAAAAGCGAATAAAAAAATTTAGCGGTTAGAGAAACTATCAGCGCATCTCAAATAAAAAGTTATTTGTCCTTGCCGATATCCACAGGACGTATGGAAAAAATTTTAAAGAGATCGGATAATGTTTCATACGGAAAAAAACTCCTGAAACCTGAGCTTCTGCCAAGGCAAAAGCTACCCGATTACATTTTTCCAATATGTATGAATTTTGGGACACTGAGTGGAAAAATATAATTTTCAGTGACGAAAAAAAGTTTAATTTAGATGACCCTGATGGATAACGATATTATTTTCGCGATGGGCGAACCCCCCAAACAAGTCCACGTGTCCAGGTACTTTCACGGAGCGCCTTTAATGATTTTGGCAGCGTTTGGATATAATGGAAAGACTCTGATGTGTTATATATCATATAAAATGAATGCTAAAAATTATGTGGAACTGTTTGAGACTGGCTTAGTGCCATTTGGGGAAAATTATTTCGGTGATACTTGGACTTTCCAACATGATTATGCACCCATCAACACTATAAAGCTCACTAAGAACTATTTCAGGAACTCGATCATTCCAATTTTTGAGTGGTTAGCACGCAGCCCGGACTTAAATCCAATAGAAAATATTTGGGCCATCCTGACTCAACGAGTTTATGCCAACGGAAAGCAGATAGGAAGTTTAAAAGATTTAAAAAAGTCATAATTCAAAAATGGGAAAAATTGGACATCCAAATGCTCCAAAACCTGATTAATTCAATGCCAGCACGTATATTAAAAGTTTTAAACAACAAAAAGCGTGGTCAATTTAAACTGTATTTATGATTTAAAATCATTTGTTTTCTTATTTTTAATTTTTAGACACAAATTATGAATTTGTCCCACTTATTTATTTCGTTTGAAAATATTTTCTTTAATTTTTTTTATATTTGTTTAAATTTTTTTTTTTGTTTACTTTAGTTAAAATATACTGACAATTTTTTCAAGTTCATTTAGAAATTTATTTTTTTTAAATATGTTGATCGGTTCAGTTATTATGCTATTCAACGCAGTGTCCCATTTACTTATTGCGCGCACCTTACTTCTTCGTTAGTTGGAGACAAAATCGCTCTTTCTTTAAACCAAGATATAGTCTTACAACATATGTTATCAATGTCGGGATAGACATTGTCGACCAACTCTTGGATGTTGTCTTTCAAAACACAAAGGTTTTCTAGGTTTATCTTTCCATCACTTTGTGTTAACTCTCCATTGCCAACTTTTAGCAGCATCTCTGGAAAAGCCTGTTCCCACGTGAAGTTAACGAAACCCTCATATTAATTTTAAGCTCTAATTTACTGACGTGTGGCCAAAGGTAAGATCGCTTTAGGGAAGCATTTATTTCGTCCGCACGTGTTCCTCGAGTCACAACTGGTAGGATTTGACGAAAGTCTCCTGAGAACAGAATCGTACATCCACCCATAGGTGAATTATTGCTGCGCAAATCGCGTATTGTCCTATCCAGTGCTTCCACAGACGTTTTATTTGACATAGTAGCTTCGTCCCAGACTATTAATGAGCAGTCACGCATCAATTTTCCTGTATTTCTCTGTTTAGAAACACTACAGACGCTGTTATTATCATCGGTGGCGATTTTCAGCGGAAGCTTGAATGTAGAGTGTGCGGTTCGACCTCCTTCCAAAAGCGTAGCGGCTATGCCAGACGACGCTACAGCTAATGCAATTTTTCCCTTTAGATCTCACTTTCTTAAAAGCAGATTGATTAAAAAATGTTTTTCCTGTACCTCCCGGGGCATCAAGGAAAACATTTTCCCTTCATTGTTATCAATTGAGGATAGTAATGTAGTGAATACATATTTCTGATCGTTGTTTAATCGTGGCTCATCTTGAGCTATATTTTGTAAAAGTATCGTTTGATCGTATGATGTTTCTCTTGTGTATTCGGCACTATTCGTTGATTCTGAGTTAGTATTATTAGCAGGCATCGGTAACCCAAAATCCTTGATCGATTTACCCGAAAGTAATTGCACTACTTTGTTCAATTCATATAATGCTTCGTCAAATATGCTTTGATCATATTGTACGTCATCCGAGTTTAACACTCGCCGTCGACGTATCAAAATATCAATGGCCATACTTTCTTGAAATTTATTCCACAGATTAACAGAATCAGTTACCTGACAAAACGCTACTATGATGGCAAATAAATATTTTAGTGATGTAGCTGAACTGCAAGTAGCTGCTTCCGATAATGTGTTTTCCCAGTGAGAATCGTTTTCCAAAAAGCCCCAGAGCTTTGCATGCTGCTTGATAAGTATTGTAAACAACACCTTGTACAGTTCTTAGGTGTGCAAAGGATGTCGGGCCTTTTACAATATGCAGTAACATTCTCAGATGAAAGCATTCGCTGTTGTTGGGATGAATCACATAGACTCTGCCAAGAGCATCCGTTTTTTTTACTCCGGGGAAACCATCGACCGCAGTACCTTGTTTTCGCCGTTGAAAGGTTTTAGAATTACTCTGGTTCCATGTATAGTAACATGGAACTCTGTCATATGTTAGTGTTTTCGCGAAATCATCTTGAGCACATAACTTGAAGAATGCGGTCAATGTTGTGTCCCGCGGGTTATTAACAACTTCTTGTATATTGTTCTCAGTGAAATATACTCTTTGTCCGTTTTCTAAATGAACTGCTAGGTGGACAATTGTGGGAGCCCGGTCGTGCACTTCGAATGATAAAATCCCTCCATACAGCTTCGAGCTGCAGATGTAACGTCCAGACTGATATTTTTCCACTTCATTTGATGATTGTATGCTGAAAGTGGCTTGGTCGCTACCTTTATTAATGTATTTAGTAACGTATTGGATTGACTTTATTGAACTGCACAACTCGACGTTGATGTGCGCATCAAAAATTTTCAAAAGAAGCGGATTATATGCAACGATCCATCGGTTATCAATATCGTGGTTTCGAAAGGTGGCACTTTGCCCACCCTGTTCTGGCGATCGTCGACGATATTTGGGATATCCATCATCGCTGGTAGACGTTTGAGTTTGGAACGACTTCGGAAATTTTTTGCTGCATTTGGAATCTCGCATGCATGGAGAGTTTGGGTTTTCTTTGATTTCTGGCCCATTTGGGTTACATGTTGCTGTTATAAATAAATCATGGTACCAATTGATACTATACGATCGTCTTTGTAAGGAATCGAAGGATCGTAATTCATGGCAGAATTTTCTTTGTTTACCCATGAATTAGTTACTCTGGCTCTCTGTATTCGATGTCTGCCTCGATCCTGGATACGGCGAGCCTCACGCTCTAGAGACAATTCTCTGGCTCTCTGAACTATATGTCTATCTCGATCCTGGTTACGGCGAGCCTCACGCTCTACGGAGGATTCTCTTTCTCTCTCAGCTCTAGTCGGGCCTCACGCTCTACTGAAGATTCACTCTCTCTCTCAGCTCTGTTTCTATCCCGAAGCTGGCTGATGCGAGCATTACGTTCCGCTGACGTTTCTTCATCTCTTGCTGAACGTGTTCTTCTGGCATTCAATGTACTACGACCTATGTTCGAACGACGACGTCTTCCTGACATGATTTTATTATTTCTGTACAAAACCAAAATAATAAACTCAACAACCAAAAATACTTATTCTATTCGGTTCTTTCTTGAATTTTAATACCTTAACTACTACGGTTCTCAAAATACTTAAAAAATGTGTTTATTTACGACTTCTTGAAATTATCAATGGTTCTCTAATTTATTAAGCATGTTATTGTACACAAAAACCTTCCTCTTGAATCACTCTATCTATTAAAAAAAACCGCATCCAAATCCGTTGTGTAGTTTTAAAGATCTAAGCATACATACATACAGACAGACACAGAAAGCGACTTTGCTTTATACTATGTATAGATAATATAAATTTTGAAACTTTAGTGAGTTTGGCGTAAGCCTGCATGGAGCCGCTATTGGTACAGATCTTGGTGGTAGTAGCAAATAATCGAATGAGACCTTGGAGGACTGAAGTGGAGAAGGGTTTCGTGTGAACAGTGGTTGATCACGAGTTAGTCGGTCCTAAGTTCAAGGCGAAAGCCGAAAATTTTCAAGTTAATAAAGTCATAATAATCTAAATATTGCAAATATAAAACACTTGAATAATTTTGAACGAATGGGAATACGGTTCCAATTCCGTAACCTGTTGAGTATCCGTTTGTTATTAAATATGGGCCTCGTGCTCATCCTGGCAACAGGAACGACCATAAAGAAGCCGTCGAGAGGTATCGGAAGAGTTTTCTTTTCTGTTTTATAGCCGTACTACCATGGAAGTCTTTCGCAGAGAGATATGGTAGATGGGCTAGAAGAGCATGACATATACTGTTGTGTCGATATTTTCTCCTCGGACCTTGAAAATTTATGGTGGGGATACGCAAACTTCTCAACAGGCCGTACCAATATCCGCAGCTGGTCTCCAAGGTGAAGAGTCTCTAGTCGATAGAAGTCGGCAAATTAGATCCGTAACTTCGGGATAAGGATTGGCTCTGAAGATTGAGATAGTCGGGCTTGATTGGGAAACAATAAGATGGCTTATGTGCTCGTTCTGGGTAAATAGAGTTTCTATCATTTATGATAGTTATTTGTTCCCCGGATAGTTTAGTTACGTAGCCAATTGTGGAACTTTCTTGCTAAAATTTTTAAGAATACTAATTAATTTTAATTAGTTCTTTTAAATTAGAACGATTATCAATTAACAATCAATTCAGAACTGGCACGGACTTGGGGAATCCGACTGTCTAATTAAAACAAAGCATTGTGATGGCCCTAGCGGGTGTTGACACAATGTGATTTCTGCCCAGTGCTCTGAATGTCAAAGTGAAGAAATTCAAGTAAGCGCGGGTCAACGGCGGGAGTAACTATGACTCTCTGGAGAACGTGGTCTCTGATAACGCAGAAGGGGTGCAACACCGTAATTCGTCAGTCGTTGTCAGATTCAAGTCGACTCGAAACCTCCTCGTGGTGTTCTCTGGGTGCTTCTATATACTTGGGATCTGAATATATAGAAGTTCCACTCCGTAACACTCAACTGGAGAGGAATTTGGAGTGGTCAGTCGGTTAAACGATTGATTGCGAAGGATCTCCTCATCACCGGTGATAGCAATATCATCAGTGTCAGAGTAGTGAAAGGAGGATTACTGTGCTTTAAACAGTTCATGCATTATTGCGGATACTCTCGAGCTTGGACTTGACCAAATACCTGGTTCATTATTTGCTTGCTACCTTGGCATAACATCCGAAGAAGGTACAAACATCTCGCAAGTGGAAAACACGAGGAGGGTTTTAGTACGTAGGCGCTGTAGAATTTCCACCGTGAGGATTTTCTGAAGAAGCAGTGAATCGTGCATGCTAGGAGAACCTAGTATCTTTCGAAGATTTCCCTACCTTGGCGAAAAAAAAAAAAAAAAAAAAAAAAATAGCCAAATGCCTCGTCATCTAATTAGTGACGCGCATGAATGGATTAACGAGATTCCTACTGTCCCTATCTACTATCTAGCGAAACCACAGCCAAGGGAACGGGCTTGGAATAATTAGCGGGGAAAGAAGACCCTTTTGAGCTTGACTCTAATCTGGCAGTGTAAGGAGACATAAGAGGTGTAGAATAAGTGGGAGATATTTTTCCTTGTGTTTAATATCGTCAATGAAATACCACTACTCTTATTGTTTAAGCGTTCATAGCGACGTCGCTTTTTGATCCTTCGATGTCGGCTCTTCCTATCATTGTGAAGCAAAATTCACCAAGCGTTGGATTGTTCACCCATGCAAGGGAACGTGAGCTGGGTTTAGACCGTCGTGATACAGGTTAGTTTTACCCTACTAATGACAAAACGTTTTTGCATTCCTGCGCAGTACGAGAGGAACCGCAGGTACGAACCAATGGCACAATACTTGTTCGAGCGAACAGTGGTATGACGCCACGTCCGTTGGATTATGCCTGAACGCCTCTAAGGTCGTATCCGTGCTGGACTGCAATAATAAATAAGGGGCAATTTGCATTGTATGGCTTCTAAACCATTAAAAGTTTATTTTATAAACGACAATGGATGTGATGCCAATGTTATTTGTGACATAGTAAATTGGGAGAATCTTCGATCACCTGATGCCGCGCTAGTTACTTATTAAAACATTATTCAATACAATGACAAAGCCTAGAATCAATAGTAAACGACTTTTGTAACAGGCAAGGTGTTGTAAGTGGTTGAGCAGCTGCCATACTGCGATCCACTGAAGCTTATCCTTTGCTTGATGATTCGAATATAATTATAATAATGGTTTTCCCATTATTATATTATATTAAAATGGTATGCAGAAAAGAATTTTGCAACCAAAATGTGCTGCCGCCCAGGCACGGGTATCCAATTGACATGTCATATTTTTAGTGACGAATATAAAAATTCTTGAAAATCCTAATATTAACCAAAATAATGATATGATATGAGATATATTATTTATTTATAATCATGTTAATGAAAATGATATATTGATTTAAAGTATATTAAAAATTATAAATATTTAACATGTTGTTAATATATCAGTCGGATAACACCGCCGCCCTAGTTCTAACCATATACAAATTATCGGCCAACAATCGAGTGTACATACATAACAACCACCTGTATAGCTTTCTCAGTTGCTTCATAGGGAAGTATACATATATGAGATTGCAAAAGCTGGAATTAAAAAAAAATTGACGGAAAGGCCCCACACCAAGTAGTGATGCGCCTGCAAACAATATTATATTTATCAGATATATCAGAAAACAAAGTATATACACTACTTTTTCATCAAATATATGTATATCCCATAATCCATATAGATATATAAAGACAATTCGATACCGCCGCCCGCTAGTTCTAATGATAAAAAATTGTCATATATAGCTTTCTCAGTAGCTTCATAGGAAAGTATACATATCTGAGATTGCAAAAGCTGAAATTAAAAGGAATTGACGGAAAGGCACCACCAAGTAGTGAAGCCTGCAGATAATATTATATTTATCAGATATAAAAGTTAAGGTCGGGTTCCAGTGTTGAGAGTTTAACAACAGTTTTACTTAACTTAACACTATGTTTTCAGTTAGTTCACAATTGTACTTTATTCTCTTAGACTTAACTTTGGTTTGGTATTCGAATGAATTGACTTCTGCTTCCCCCCATAGGGAATGTCAGCAGTGTTTAGCTAAAACCAGTTGGGAATTATAGGAGAAACTTGTGTAAATAATTATATACAATTCCATAGTGTGCTTTTCTGGGTTAATAGCCTACTAGGGCCCTCCTTCAAGATCTGCATCCCGCAGATTATTGGATTGTTGCAGCTCAAGACGGTGACCAAGTGGTCACAGGGGTGGGGGAAGGCGCGTGGCGGAATGTTGGGGCCACTTGTAAAGTGTGGGACCTTAACTCCTCCCCTTTTCCGAGATCTGCGTCCCGCAGATCAGAGGGTTGCAACAGTCGCCGGTTGCTCGTGGGGTGTTGATGGAACAAGCTAGTGAGAGCCGGTAGGCCCTTTGGTGTGGTTATTTTTCTCCATCCCAGGTAAAGTAATAGAAGCGTGCCAGATGATGATAGCTTCACCGACCACAGTGAGTTGTAGGCCTTTTGACATTCCTTAGAGTTGTTTTGATATTCATAAAATGTGACATTGACCAGCTTGTGTAGGTTCGCCCTTTAACAGTTATCGTCTCGTTCCCAAGTGGACGATGAGTGAGCCAACCAGATGTCGTTTTTTAGTTTTGTAATCATGGTTCCATTAAAGCATGTAAGGATGAAATAAAAGTGAATTAGTTTCATTGTTATATAAATTTTGAACTTCTTGATTCTATGCTATTTAGAGCGTTTTTTTCTCTTTTTTTTTTCTTTTTGAGCAAGTGTTTCTTTTACTAACTTTTGTCACAAAATAAGAAATCATTTTGCATAGGAAGTGAGTATACGCGAGCCGCCTTTTGCCATGCCCCCTATGCCGGTTAAGGGAGGCTCCCATTATCCCTTTTGGCTCGAGCCTACTGGGGTGGGAGTAGCTCCACACTCTCGCTGTGAAGAGTACCGTCGGCGGAAGACACAGTCGGTGGCCTAGACTCTCGCAACTACACTTTTCATACAGATTTTTTCTTTTTAATTCTTTAATTAATTTTTTTATTTTTGCAATTTTGTTTTAATATTTAATTTGAAAGATTTCTTTTCATCTCGATTTTTCTGAGACATTTTCTTTTCTCTTCGTCATCTTACGCGTGAGCTGCCTGTTCCTATGTCCCTCTTTGTCAGTTGTGGGAGGCTCCATTTATCCCTTTTAGCCCAGTTTAGGACCTACTTAGGTAGGAGTATGCTCCACATCCCCGCTGAGGAGGACACTTTCGGTGAAAGACATAGCCAGCGGCCAATACACACGCGCCGTGACGAACATTTTCTTAAAACTAATATTGCTTTTTTCTATTTTTTCGTAAAAATTTTAAATAATTTTCCACTCTCAGCTTTTAGTTGCTGCAGTGGTTTGAATACGCAAGTATCCACAATTTAGATTTTTGTTAATAATAATTTTTTATTTTGCGTTTTTTTTTTTCCTGTAAGCAACCGCCTCGAACACCTTTCACTTATGTCGAACCAGTCGCGTGCCCCTTGAGCATACCGTGTGTACCGAAAAACGGGGTCGAGCTAGAATGAAAATTACCCGACGGGGGTTTGAACCCCGGACTGAACGCTTGTCAGGCGGCAGCCGTCCACTAAAATTTTCGAGGTCATTCAATTTTCACTGCTCGCCTTTAATTGCATTTTTTAACTGCACTTTGTCATTTTCTGGACACACGGCTGCTTGAGGGTTTTTATCTTTTACCTTTTATTTACATTTTTTCCCTTTTAAATTTTTGGATTTTTTCCTTCTTTTTTTTTTTTGCACTTATCATGACTGGTTCGTTAACACTCGCGATTGGTTTCGAGACGGTCCCTGCTCGGGCGCCAGTTAAGGTCGGGTTCCAGTGTTGAGAGTTTAACAACAGTTTTACTTAACTTAACACTATGTTTTCAGTTAGTTCACAATTGTACTTTATTCTCTTAGACTTAACTTTGGTTTGGTATTCGAATGAATTGACTTCTGCTTCCCCCCATAGGGAATGTCAGCAGTGTTTAGCTAAAACCAGTTGGGAATTATAGGAGAAACTTGTGTAAATAATTATATACAATTCCATAGTGTGCTTTTCTGGGTTAATAGCCTACTAGGGCCCTCCTTCAAGATCTGCATCCCGCAGATTATTGGATTGTTGCAGCTCAAGACGGTGACCAAGTGGTCACAGGGGTGGGGGAAGGCGCGTGGCGGAATGTTGGGGCCACTTGTAGAGTGTGGGACCTTAACTTAAATATAAGAAAACAAAGTATAAACACTTTTTTATCAAATATATCTAAATCCCATAATCCATATGGATTTTTAAAGGCAATTTTGGATACCGCTTTAGTCCTCTAACCAATATTCAATTGTCGGCAAGCAATTGAGTGTACATGAGTGTGAGTAGCTCTTTCATATCATGCTTCAGTGGGAATTATATTATATGATTGCAAAAACTGAAATTAAAAGGAATTGACGGAAAAAGGCACACTATTTTTGGGGATTTCAACAACACGGCGAAAATTTACTAAGTCCGAACATAAGTGTTTATGAAGTGATGTGATTGGTTAATTTACTAATAATGGACAAAACATAAATATATTAAACAAATTTCTTCGAGCATATAAAATAATATAAAAATAAATATTTATATATATAAATTATATGAAATAAATTAAAATATCTCAATATTAAATAATTTAATATATTTATTAAATATTACACTAAAATAATACATATGAAAATCGAATATTAAATGAAAATTACATATATTATTGAATTGAATATTAAATGAAAATTTCATATATTATTGAATTGAATATTAAATGAAATTTTCATATATTATGGAATACTAAATGGAAATTTCATATATTATTGAATTGAATATTAAATTAAAATTTCATATACTATTGAATATTAAATGAAAATTGCATATATTATTGAATTGAATATTAAATGAAACTTTCATACACTATTGAATATTAAATGGAAATTTCATATATTATTGAATTGAATATTAAATGAAAATTTCATATATTATTGAATATTAAATGGAACTTTCATATATTATTGAATTGAATATTAAATGAAAATTTCATATACTATTGAATTGAATATTAAATGGAAATTTCATATATTATTGAATATTGAATGAAAATTTCATATATTATTGAATTGAATATTAAATGAAAATTTCATATACTATTGAATATTAAATGAAAATTGCATATATTATTGAATTGAATATTAAATGAAACTTTCATACACTATTGAATATTAAATGGAAATTTCATATATTATTGAATTGAATATTAAATGAAAATTTCATGTAATATTGAATATTAAATGGAAATTTCATATATTATTGAATTGAGTATTAAATGAAAATTTCATATATTATTGAATATTAAATGGAACTTTCATATATTATTGAATTGAATATTAAATGAAAATTTCATATACTATTGAATTGAATATTAAATGGAAATTTCATATATTATTGAATATTGAATGAAAATTTCATATATTATTGTTTTGAATATTAAATGGAAATTTCATATATTATTGAATATTGAATGAAAATTTCATATATTATTGTTTTGAATATTAAATAAAAATTTCATATATTATTGAATATTGAATGAAAATTTCATATATTATTGAATATTAAATGTAAATTTCATATATGATTGAATGACAGAGTAATTTCAGAGTATCAGAAAAAGATACGTGACGCTGCAGCCCTTCTTCTTCTTTGCAGAGCTCACCAGTCCACGTCTTGTCTGAATGGATGATCCAGGGGGTGACATCTTTTGAGACGCCTTGTTTGGGTGCTGTTGTCTAGCAGATTAAGGGCCAGTGTGTTATTGTGTGTCTCCAGCCTGGAGTAGTGCCGAATGCCGTACCTCCTGATTTCACTGCTGACAGATGGAACGTTTAGGTCTCTGTGGATGACTGAGTTACGAACGAATGCAGGCGCTCCAACAATTCTGCGGAGTAGCTTGCTCTGGAAGCGTTGTATAATATTGACATTCGTGTCTGAAGCCGTGCCCCAGAGCTGGATGCCATAAGTCCACACCGGTTTAATTATGGCTTTGTACAGCAGCACCTTATTGCGGATGCTGAGCTGTGATTTGCTGCCGATCAGCCATTGCATCTTAGCCAGCTTTAAGTTGAGCTGAGCACGTTTTGTTTTTAGTTTAATCGCCTGTCCAGAGTAAGGCCCAGATATTTGACCGAGTTTACGCTCGGGAGAAGCGTCCCATGAAGACTGACCGGGGGGCAGTCGAGCCTACGTGTGGCGAAGGTCATATGCAGGGACTTGTCCGTGTTTATAGCAATGTTCCACCTGTTAAGCCAGGGCTCAAGTATGAGCAGTTGATCCTGTATGATTTCAGAGGCCTCAACAGGGTTCGGTGCACAGGCAATAAATGCAGTGTCGTCCGCATATGAGGCAACCAGTAGTTGTGGGTGTTGCAGCACTGGTAGGTCTGCAGTGTACAAGGTATAGAGTATAGGGCCAAGTACACTGCCCTGTGGGACGCCCGCTTTGATGCACTTTATTCTGGACGAAGAGCCGTCACACCTTACAAAGAAGCTCCTGTCTGCGAGGTAGGATTTCAGGACCATGTAGTACGGGGCAGGAAGTAGCAGCTTTATTTTGTCCAGGAGCCCATCATGCCAGACTCGGTCGAAGGCCTGCTTGACATCCAAAAAGAAAGCGGAGGAATACTGCTTATCTTCAAAAGCGTAAAGCGCCTTCTGGCCGATGCGATGGCATTGCTCAGGAGAATATTAAATGAAAATTTCATATATTATTGAATTGAATATTAAATGAAAATTTCATATATTATTGAATTCAATATTAAATGAAAATTTCATATATTAAATTGTTAGTTAAATGGTATTTTCCTTCATAACTGCGCGACTTATAGAAAACGTGGCACAAAACCTATATATGTGGTGTGATGTCGAGCGTTGGTATATTAAATGAATTAAAAGTAAATATCTCATATTCATATGATTTAATACATTTAATATCGGCAATGTCTATTTATTTATATAAAAGTATGAAGTCTTAATGTATTTTTAAAAATACATATGAAAATTGTTACGTGAGTGGTACCTCCCTTCATAACTGCGCGACTTACAGAAAACGTGGCAAAAAACCTCTATATGTGGTGTGATGTCGAGCGTTGGTATATTAAATGAAGTAAATGTACATATATCATATTCATATGATTTAATACATTTAATATCGGCAATGTCTATTTATTTATATAAAATTGTGAAGTCTTAAGGTATTTTTAAAAATACATACGAAAATTGTTACGTGAGTGGTACCTTCCTTCATAACTGCGCAACTTACAGAAAACGTGGCAAAAAACCCCTATATGTGGTGTGATATCGAGCGTTGGTATATTAAATGAAGTAAATGTACATATATCATATTCATAGGATTTAATATCGGCAATGTCTATTTATTTATATAAAATTGTGAAGTCTTAAGGTATTTTTAAAAATACATACGAAAATTGTTACGTGAGTGGTACCCTCGGTCATAAATGGTCGATTTATAGAAAACGTGGCACAAAACCTACTCATAATGGACAGTTGATGTTCATTACTTGTTATAGTAAATTATTATATTATAACAATTACCCTATATATGATTCGTGTGTCGCAATTATAACTTTTTACTTATCTATTTTAGATAATGAGGGAACTTGCCAAGCTCTATGTATTTAATTTATATTACATATTAATTGGTTCCGGATTTATCGTTAACGCTTATCCCCAGAATTTGTAAATAAAAGTTTCACTGGATTTATTTTGTTTTCAATGGCTTCCCTGTTTGCGAATTCTGTAAATACCTTATAAATGCAAGTTATTATATCTTTTTCAGCATACATTCTTTGTTATGTAAAAAAAAAAAAAAAAAATAAAAAAAACCAACCTTTTAAAGTTCGTTGATGACTTTTGCTTAATATATAATTAACAATACATTTGTTATATTAATGATAAACTAAAGTAAATTATGAATTTACTATCGAAATACAATTATTTATTTCAAATATATATATTGAATAAATTAAATAAATGGAAATGTGTTTATATATTATGTAGGTGAAAAAACAAAAATATTATTGAACGAAATTTATAATTATATATTAAATTTAATGAATAAATATGTCAATGAACGAAAATGTGTGCAATTAAATTATTGCCATATTCGTCGAAAATAAATGGAAACTAATTTATATATATATATTATTGTTTTATTCAAAAATATATTAAATTGTCAAGTATCATTTAAAATCAAATCAAATCTAATATGTCTGTTTGATATATATATCAACAGTACAGTAAATACAATTATTTATTTCAAATATATATATTGAATAATTAAATAAATTGAAATATGATTATATATTATGTAGGTGAAAAAAATAAAAATATTCTTGAACGAAATTTATAATTTTATATTTTAATGAATAAATATGTCAATGAACGAAAATGTGTGTAATTAAATTATTGCCATATTCGGCTAGTGTATGGATGTAGTTTTTCGTCTAAGCCGAAGGCCTTAGTTGCCAGTGCTTGTAAAATATAGTAAGGTTGATAGTTTATAACTATATCCTATACTTTAATAATAATAATAATAATAATATATTAAATTTAATGAATAAATATGTCAATGAAAAAAATGTGTGCAATTAAATTATTGCCATTTTCGTCGAAAATAAATGGAAACTAATTTATATATATATATTATTGTTTCATTCAAAAATATATTAAATTGTCAAGTATCATTTAAAATCAAATCAAATCTAATATGTCTGTTTGATATATATATCAACAGTACATATAATATATAAATAACATTATTCTGGTTGACCCTGCCAGTAGTTATATGCTTGTCTCAAAGATTAAGCCATTCATGTCTAAGTACACACGAATTAAAAGTGAAACCGCAAAAGGCTCATTATATCAGTTATGGTTCCTTAGATCGTTAACAGTTACTTGGATAACTGTGGTAGTTCTTGAGCTAATACATGCAATTAAAACACGGATCTTTTTGGGACGTGTGCTTTTATTAGGCTAAAACCAAGCGATCATTTGATCGTTATATTGGTTGAACTCTAGATAACATTCGGATCGTATGATCTTGTACCGACGACAGATCTTTCAAATGTCTGCCCTATCAACTTTTGATGGTAGTATCTAGGACTACCATGGTTGCAACGGGTAACGGGGAATCAGGGTTTGATTCCGGAGAGGGAGCCTGAGAAACGGCTACCATATCTAAGGAAGGCAGCAGGCGCGTAAATTACCCACTCCCAGCTCGGGGAGGTAGTGACGAAAAATAACAATACAGGACTCATATCGAGTATTATTGGGCCAGTACAATTACTTTGAACAAATTACAGTGCTTAAAGCAGGCTTCAAATGCCTGAATATTCTGTGCATGGGATAATGAAATAAGACCTCTGTTCTGCTTTCATTGGTTTTCAGATCAAGAGGTAATGATTAATAGAAGCAGTTTGGGGGCATTAGTATTACGACGCGAGAGGTGAAATTCTTGGACCGTCGTAAGACTAACTTAAGCGAAAGCATTTGCCAATGATGTTTTCATTAATCAAGAACGAAAGTTAGAGGTTCGAAAGCGATCAGTTCTAACCATAAACGATGCCAGCTAGCAATTGGGTGTAGCTACTTTTATGACTCTCTCAGTCGCTTCCCGGGAAACCAAAGCTCTTGGGCTCCGGGGGAAGTATGGTTGCAAAGCTGAAACTTAAAGGAATTGACGGAAGGGCACCACCAGGAGTGGAGCCAGCGGCTTAATTTGACTCAACACGGGAATACTTACCAGGTCCGAACATAAGTGTGTAAGACAGATTAATAGCTCTTCCTCGAATCTATGGGTGGTGGTGCATGGCCGTTCTTAGTTCGTGGAGTGATTTGTCTGGTTAATTCCGATAACGAACGAGACTCAAATATATAAAATAGATATCTTCAGGATTGTGGTGTTGAAGCTTATATTGCCTTCATTCATGGTGGCAGTAAAATGTTTATTGTGTTTGAATGTGTTTATATAAGTGGAGCCGTACCTGTTGGTTTGTCCCATTATAACGACACAAGCTTCTTAAATGTACAAATTGCGTCTAGCAATAATGAGATTGAGCAATAACAGGTCTGTGATGCCCTTAGATGTCCTGGGCTGCACGCGCGCTACAATGAAATTATCAACGTGTATTTCCTAGACCGAGAGGTCCGGGTAAACTGCTGAACCACTTTCATGCTTGGGATTGTGAACTGAAACTGTTCACATGAACTAGGAACTTGAGTCATTAACTCGCATTGATAACGTCCCTGCCCTTTGTGCACACCGCCCGTCTCTACTACCGATTGAATTATTTAGTGAGGTCTCCGGACGTGATCACTGTGACGCCTTGTGTGTTACGGTTGTTTCGCAAAAGTTGACCGAACTTGATTATTTAGAGGAAGTAAAAGTCGTAACAAGGTTTCCGTAGGTGAACCTGCGGAAGGATCATTATTGTATGTTCCAACCGTTATTAAATATATATATAACACCAAATTTAAAAATACGAAAAATAATATTGCTATATTCAATATAAATAAAAACTTAAATATGCAAAATTAACACATTTTTATTTTTCGGCGTGTATATGTACCACAATGTACACGCGTTGCGTATTGTATTGCTTATTATTGGTTTATTTGCATACAATGGTTAAAGCAACAACCCAAGAATAAAATGTTGTACCTGGTTTATAAAGGTTAATGTTTTACATATGTCGATCGTATATAATAATGCAAAAATTTAATATATATTAAACCCCAGTATGCAATCAATTATGTAAAACTAAGACATTTCGTAGCATTATATTGGGATAAAGAATTTATTGAAGGAATTGATGTATGCCAGTAAAATGGTGTATTTTTAATTTCTTTCAATAATAATTTTATTGACGTAATGAAATAAAAACTAAATATATTCACTCTAAGAGGTGGATCACTCGGCTCATGCGTCGATGAAGAACGCAGCAAACTGTGCGTCATCGTGTGAACTGCAGGACACATGAACATCGACATTTTGAACGCATATCGCAGTCCATGCTGTTATGGTACTTTAATTTATTTTAGAGTGCTGCTTGGACTACATATGGTTGAGGGTTGTAAGACTATGCTCAATAAGTTGTTTTAATATTTTACAAAATTTTAAAACACATGGTGTATTATTGGAAATTTTTATATTTAATATAATAAATTTTCATAATATTAATTATAAATGAAACACATTATCTCTCAAGTATGAGAAAAACGAAGATGTATATTAATTTCATTTTCAATTCTTATAATACTGAGGAATGTCTAGCATAAAAAAAAAAATGTTTTTTTATACCCTTGCAGAGGGTATTATAAAATTGGTCAGATGTTTGTAACGCATATAAATATACATTTCCGACCCCATAAAGTATATATATTCTTGATCAGCATCAATAGGCGAGTCAATTGAGATATGTCCGTCTGTCCGTCTGTCCGTCCGTCCGTCTGTCTGTTTAGCCAGACATTTTCGAGCTTAAATTTTAAGCTACATGGTTGAAACATGAAAAGTTAAGTTCCTCAATCGATTGAGCAGGTAATGTTTAAAAATTAGTCGGATCGGATAATTATCACCGGAGCTATTAACTAAAACGTGGAGGTGCCTCGAGTAAAATAAGCAGTTTTCTTTGGCAGCAAAGAAACAAAAACAAATTCCATGCAATCACACACACACATACATATGCAAAAATTGGTCACCCGCGGTGTGTGAGAGAGACAGAAACATTTGCGTTGTATTGTTGCACAGATCGAAATTTAAAGAGCGAGATGCCATGCGTTTGCTATATATGTATGTCGAACTAGCTTAAGTGAGTTAAGTGAGGATGGTGGCGTAGTACGTAAAGATCGGTCGCACGATGGTTCGGTGTTTGGTGGATTCGATTCTCGGTGAATTCGGGAAAATTTTTAGTTGAGTTTTCTCTTCAATTACTTTAAAAATTTTGTTTTTAAATTAAATAATAAAACAATGAAGTTGCAAGGGTATACAAACTTCGGCATAGCCGAAGTTAGCTTCTTTGATATTTTTCATCTAGAATTGCCTCTTATTAATGATTTGTTATGGAAAAAAAAAATTAAGTAAATATTATTATTTTTCACATAATAGAAATATATTAATGGTTTCAATATATAAAAGAAAATTATATATTTATATTTGTGTATATACAACCTCAACTCATATGGGACTACCCCCTGACTTTAAGCATATTAATTAGGGGAGGAAAATAAACTAACAAGGATTTTCTTAGTAGCGGCGAGCGAAAAGAAAATAGTTCAGCACTAAGTCACTTTGTCTTTATGGCAAATGTGAGATGCAGTGTATGGAGCATCAATATTCTAGTATGAGAAATTAATGATTTAAGTCCTTCTTAAATGAGGCCATTTACCCATAGAGGGTGCCAGGCCCGTATAACATTAATGATTACTAGATGGTGTTTCCAAAGAGTCGTGTTGCTTGATAGTGCAGCACTAAGTGGGTAGTAAACTCCATCTAAAACTAAATATAACCATGAGACCGATAGTAAACAAGTACCGTGAGGGAAAGTTGAAAAGAACTCTGAATAGAGAGTTAAATAGTACGTGAAACTGCTTAGAGGTTAAGCCCTATGAACCTGAATATCCGTTATGGAAAATTCATCAATAAAATTGTAATATTTAAATAATATTATAATAATAGTGTGCATTTTTTCCATATAAGGACATTGTAATCTATTAATATAAACCAAATTTATCATAAAATATGACTTATAGTTTATTCAAATTATTTTGCTTGCAATTTAACATAAAATAAATGTCATTAATTTGATAAAGTGTAGATAGATTTATATGAATACAGTGCGTTAATTTTTTTTAAATTATATAATAGCATGATTATCATTGATTTTCTATGTTTATTATATGCACTTGTATGATTAACAATGCAAAAGATTCAGGATACCTTCGGGACCCGTCTTGAAAGGAGTCTAACATATGTGCAAGTTATTAGGATATAAACCTAATAGCATAATTAACTTGACTAATAATGGGAATAGTTTTTTAACTATTTATAGTTAATTAACACAATCCCGGGGCGTTCCAAAAAGTTATGTGTAATAATATTTATATTATTTATACCTCTAACTAGAACGTACCTTGAGCATATATGCCGTGACCCGAAAGATGGTGAACTATACTTGGTCTTCGAAAGATAAGTTTTAAATAAAACTTTTTGTGTACGGTTATTAAGATATTGAGAAATCCAATTAAGCAAAAGGCTTGGAATCCCAAGTTCGTTCAGCTTGAACAAAAGCAGTGTATGATTGACAGAATCAAAAGCCTTACTGAAGTCAGTATAAATGACATCAGTTTGCAATGCATTCCTGAATCCTTCGATCGCTAAAGAAGTAAACTCTAAAAGGTTAGTGGTAGTAGATCTACGTTTCATAAACCCATGTTGAGAAGATGAAAGAATAGAACTACAGAAATGTTGCAGTTGAGAAGTTATAATTTTCTCAAATGCCTTGGGAATAGCGGACAATTTGGAAATACCCCTATAATTAGAAGCTACGGATTTATTACCCTTTTTATGCAAAGGAATAATAAAAGATTCTATCCAAATGGTTGGAAAAGAGGAAGTTTCAACGGACAAAGTAAATAAAACTAAAAATCGGGGAAATCAAAGTCTCAGCGCAACCAGGTATCCCATCAGGTCCTGGTACACAGGCTTCTCTAAAGTAAGCACGCTGAGAAGCGAATCTTCATCGATCACAGGATTAAAGACGCAATTAGACCTTTTCAACTGATAGGGATATGAAAAGTTAGCTCGATGATCTTTGGAGGAATAGGTCGTTTTGAAAAAATCAGCAAACATATCGGCAATGGCCTGATCATCGTTTGCTTTATTATTTTCAAAACATAAATAGGACGGGTGCACTGCCACCTTTCGTTTGGCATTAACGAAGTTATAAAATTGCTTAGGATCACGGGTGAACTGAAGTTTACAACGCCTAATGTAATCCTTATAGCATAGTGTATTAAGCACTGAAAAATTCGATCGAGCAACAGCATAGAGAGAGAAATCAGACGGTCGACCCGATTTTTTAAAATTTCTATAATATCTAGACTTTATATTTTTCAAATTAGTTAACTCACGTGTAAACCATGGCGGTTTGTTAGACAATACATGGGTCACACGTGGAACACAAGTATCAAAAAGTGAAAACATAGTATTATAGAAAAAACAAATGGCAGCATTCATATCATTACAGGAGTACAGATAAGACCAGTCTGTGGCAAGAATTAGCTCATTGAGCTTGGAAAAGTTAGTTTTACGAAAGCAACGGGTACGAGACGTCGCACTGGTACCATCATTTGATAACCGAAAAGGTAGATCAATAGTTAAGTCCAAAGTTGGATGAAAACTGTCTTCGGGGACGACTAAGGGATCAATCCTCGAAACAGTGCAGTTAGAAGAATCTAACATAAATATAAGATCTAGTGATCTCTCATTTTTGTTACGAACAGGATTAACTTGGGTTAGGGATAACTCAAGGAGACCGTCAACAAAGCAATGTGAGGAGGAGGGCATCAACAAGGAAGACTCACCTGATGGAAGCCATGAAACGTCAGGTAGATTAAAATCTCCCAGAACGACAAATATGTCTGCATCCGAAAGAAGTGAAGAGACAAAGCGAATAGCTTCTAAATGGCTAGCATATACCGTCATGTCAGAATTCGGTGGAATATACGAGCAAGTTAGAAATACAGAATATGATTTCAAACAAATTTTGACACCAACAAATCCAATGTCAAGAACAGCAGGTGGCAGAACTATTTCTGAAGGAAGAGATGAATTTACGGCAATCAAAACTCCACCACCATTTTTGGAGATTCGATCGCATCTATAGGTTGAAAAAATTGTGGGAAAAACAGAGGCATCAGAAATGTCTGGCTTTAACCACGTTTCTGTAAAGACCAAGATATGAAAGTCAAAAGATAGACTATCTACAAAAAGCTTAGAAAGTTTAGATTTTAGTCCTCTAACATTCTGATAGGCCAGAATAAGGGACGAAATTAGTTTTTTGACCCGCCAGCTACTGACGAGCCAGAGGGTATGGAAGGATTAGTTGTGTTAGGCAGACGAATCGTATACTCCTTTATAACTAAATGTTCCGGCCAAAAATCTTTGTGACAAATTTGGTCAAAGACATTTGGTGGGACACTGATTTTAAATGACGAAATGTCACGGGTGTATGAAAACCTAAACTTTTCCACCACAATGTTTGGCGCCACGACTTTTGCCCGGATATGGGCTATGACATCATCTGATGTAGTATTGGGGTCGAGCCGCGAAACAAAGATTTGCTTTTTTGGTGGAATGGCTACAAGAGATCTCAATGCGCCAGTCGCAACCGCAGCAACAGCATTTTGCACTGGAACTGCTGGGGCAGATGACGCTTTGAGAGCTCTTCTTGTTAAAATTTTATTTGATATATCCCTGGGAGAGGATATTCGTCCGGACACATCGGAAACTACAACCGATATCGAGTCAGCTTGCGGGGCACTATTACCAGGGAAAATGTCAATCGTCCCCGGAACTGCAGCTACTGCTGGTCTCCTAAATGATATCAGTTGCTGAGCATTTGGAGTTAATGGGTCAATCAACGATGCCGGAGCCGGAGGAAGCAGAGATGCGGGCGGATCGGGAGAGAAATTCCGAGGGATATGATGAGCCGATAGGATAGGAAGAGCCGACATCGAGGAATCAAAAAGCGACGTCGCTATGAACGCTTGGCCGCCACAAGCCAGTTATCCCTATGGTAACTTTTCTGACACCTCTTGTTAAAAACTCTATAAACCAAAAGGATCGATAGGCCGAGCTTTTGCTGTCCCTGTGTGTATTGAACACCGAGATCAATTCAGCATTTGCCCTTTTGCTCTATGTGTGGATCCTGTCCACACTGAGCTGGCCTTGGGACACCTCCGTTATTATTTGAGAGATGTACCGCCCCAGTCAAACTTCCTACCTGGCAATGTCCTTGAATTGGATCATACCTGAGTAATTGGAGTTATACCAAAAATTTCAAATTGAAAATACATAAATGCATTCTCTCATTAAAGAATTTGTTTGCGATTATATAACAAACTCGTGATACTTTGATCAAGAAGCTTGCATCAAAACCCAATACCATAAGATATAATAAATATATCCATATAATGGCTAGGAAATGATACACGTTCCATTTAATCAAGTAAGTAAGGAAACAATAAGAGTATTGGTATTTCATTGACGATATTAAACACAAGGAAAAATATCTCCCACTTATTCTACACCTCTTATGTCTCCTTACACTGCCAGATTAGAGTCAAGCTCAAAAGGGTCTTCTTTCCCCGCTAATTATTCCAAGCCCGTTCCCTTGGCTGCGGTTTCGCTAGATAGTAGATAGGGACAGTAGAAATCTCGTTAATCCATTCATGCGCGTCACTAATTAGATGACGAGGCATTTGGCTATTTTTTTTTTTTTTTTTTTTGATCGCCAAGGTGGGGAATTCTTCGAAAGATACTAGGTTCTCCTAGCATGCACGATTCACTGCTTCTTCAGAAAATCCTCACGGTGGAAATTCTACAGCGCCTACGTACTAAAACCCTCCTCGTGTTTTCCACTTGCGAGATGTTTGTACCTTTGATGTTATGCCAAGGTAGCAAGCAAATAATGAACCAAGTATTTGGTCAAGTCCAAGCCCGAGAGTATCCGCAATAATGCATGAACTGTTTAAAGCACAGTAATCCTCCTTTCACTACTCTGACACTGATGATATTGCTATCACCGGTGATGAGGAGATCCTTCGCAATCAATCGTTTAACCGACTGACCGCTCCAAATTCCTCTCCAGTTGAGTGTTGCGGAGTGGAACTCGATGTTACCAGTCACTCCAAAATTTCGCCGCAATTCCGTACGTACGTCCTGTCTGTCATACCTTTCGACTTTACACTGATGCGCATCGTCTAAGGAAAGTCCGTCTGTCACAACCTGTGCGTCAATCACATAAGCGTGATTCTGTCGGATAGCCACCAGGTCAGGTTTATTTAATCCGGTCTCGCACTGAAGACTTGGTTCAACATGGACGACGTAGCCTTTCCGCTCAAGTCCCCGCTTGAGGGCATTTACTACGCCGTTGTGTCTAACTATCCACCTCCCGTGCGTACGATAGCATTGCTGCAGGATGTGGTTTGTTGTCTCGGGATCATCACATCCTGCACGACACCGTCTCCCCAATTCGTGCCTTCCCAGCTTGATTCCGTTTAAATATTCCTTTCCTGTTACCAAACGCGTGGGCTGACAAACCCATCCATGTTGCTGGCGAAAATGTCCAGCTTCACGAAGACCGCTACCATCAACAGACATGTGCAACCTGTTTGCCCAGTACGAATCTATTTCTGCACGAGTGAGCAGCCTACCAATTCCCGCTAGTAATCTATCCCGGGCCCTTTGCATCTCGTCGTCAATGAAGGAGCTGGCTACGTCGGATTGCTCGAGGTGAGGCCATTTGATATTGCTCAATCGTTTCAGACGTAGCATCGGCGCTGTCCATCGTAATGATGGAATCCCGAGACCCCCACAAGTGTGGGGTGCGTGGAAGAAAGCTACTGACACGTCCAGTGGGAGATCTAGCCATCTCCTAACGGTAGATCGTACCAACCTGTCTAGTTTTCTCAGAACGCCTATCGTCACACTCCCAAGGTTTAGCTTGTGATAGAGTTGTGGGATAAGGACCGTCCTGAGGGCAAACAACTTCTGTTGTGGTTTCAGAGTGGCCCGAGACAATCGTAATAGCTTCGGACCGAAGTCGTCGGCTGGATCGAAACGAGCCCGCCCATCCGCATTAAACCTGACGCCTAGATACTTCCACTCTTCTGTTCGCTTCAGTGAAGGACACTCGCGCGAGCCTACACAAAAAGACCGCCGTTCAACGACAGTACATTTCTGCTTGGCCTGCCCCTTAATACTGACAGTGAAACACTTATCAGCGTTAAGGGTGAGTCCCACCGACGATAAGAAATCGACGGTGATGTCCAACAGTTTCTGAAGGCCCATTGGAGTTTCCGCAAAAAGCACCAAATCATCTGCGAACGCTGCCGCGTTTGTAATGGCATTTCCGACTTTGGCACCAACCCTATCAGGAAAAGACCTAAGCAACCGATCAATGATCAAGTTGAATAGTATTGGAGACAAAGGGTCATCCTGCTTGACGCCTCGAGCAGGGACGAATTCCTCTGATCTCCATCCTTCCCCATTAAGAGTGGTACCGCCGCCCTCGTACAACTTCCGTAAGTAGTCGATAAAATCTTTTGGGGCACCATATGCAGTTAGGGTGTTGTATACTGCTTGGTGAGACACCGAGTCAAATGCTTTGCTGACATCGAGTGTTGCAATATAGCACGACTTCCACCGTTTATGATGTTCCCGCAAAATTAAATCAACCATCGTCGCATTATCAGCACATCCATCGGTAGGTAGGAACCCTCGCTGACGCGGATACCAGTTGACTGACGAGGTCAATCGGGAAGCCAAAATAGCATTTAGTTGCCTGACCAAAACCGAGGAAACTGTTATTGGACGAAAGTCTTGCGGACGATTTGCCGTCACCGTCTTCGGAATGAAAACGGTTCTGGCCAGTCGGATAGGTTGGGGTATGTTGCCGCACCATAGAATTAGGTTCATTATGCGTAGCATAATACCTGTTGGAATACTCCTAGCAGTCTTAGGAGATATCCCATCAGGCCCTGGAGAAGAAGATAATTTCACTTTATTAACCCTTAGGTCATGTGCTGTAATAGCGGACCATACTTTTTCAGGCGAATGTTCCAAGTGGAACATGGCTTTATCGCAAGAGCAAGTGCTGGGTTGTGATATTACTTCCCTCCAATATGGCTCCATAATTTCTCGGTTTGGCAATACCGACTCATCAGCTCCATCTAGCAAGGATTTTATGCATCTCCCGTTATGCTTGTCCCAGTTACGTTGCACTGCTGCGTACTGTTGTCTCCTTAATTGCCTTCTATTGCGAGGTCTCCTTGGAGGTCTCGACAGTTCAACTTGCTTGGGTTTCGGAAAAATTTCCAGGAGATAAATGGACAAACGTTGGAGAGTGGTTTCCCTTCCTAAGTCAGGCGCACTATCTATGATAGATTGCAAGACCTCGGCTCTCCATCGGGGATTGCATACAACAGGGCGGTAGCCCTGAAGTATCCGCAGGATTTCGCAGTTCGACTGTTGTGGTATCATGATTGGAGGTGCATCTGTTGTTGATACTTGGTCTCTTCGCTCGATTGAACTAGGGCGACGCTGTGTGGTATTTGGTTCCAATGCTTCTGGGGCGTGAGCAACTTGCCCTCTGAGCTGTTCTAGTTTTGCCTTATATTCGCCCCTCTTCCGATAGCATTTGATTGCTTCAGAGCTACGGTGATTAAAATATTCCGCTAGCTTCTTATTTGGATACCTCAAATTACCACTTGCTTCGAGCTCCAATTCCTTTCTCGCCAACAAATACGCTTCTTCCTCACTCCACCTGAGGTTTACATCGACTCTCCGACGAGCTGTATCAAGTTCGTCTTTGTGCCGATGTGACATGTGAACACCAAGACCCCTACTAGTCTTAAACAGGCGTCCACACACCATACACGGAATCTGACTAGCAGGATTGACCGCAGTGCCTGGTTCATGTTGGGCCCCTAGGCTATTCGCCGTAGGGGTAGAATTTGTTGCCGTTAAAGCCGTTATCCGAGGCGCACTATTCATACTTTCGCCAACATGAGACATCCAAGGGGATGGCAACCCCAAGGACCATTCGCCGCTCGACACAGCTACTTCTATATTCTAGAACCTAGTATATAGAAAGCTCCCAGAGAACACCACGAGGAGGTTTCGAGTCGACTTGAAACTGACAACGACTAACGAATTACGGTAGTGAGCCCCTTCTGCGTTGTCAGAATCCTGTTCTCCTTGTTGACCCGCGCTTACTTGAATTTCTTCACTTTGACACTAAGAGCACTGGGCAGAAATCACATTGTGTCAACACCTGCTAGGGCCATCACAATGCTTTGTTTTAATTAGACAGTCGGATTCCCCAAGTCCGTGACAGTTCTGATTTGATTGTTAATTGATAATCGTTCTAATTTAAAAGAACTATTTAAAATTAATTAGTATTCTTAAAAATTTTAGCAAGAAAGTTCAACAATTGGCTACGTAACTAAACTATCCGGGGAACAAATAACTATCATAAATGATAGAAACTCTATTTACCCAGAACGAGCACATAAACCATGTTATTGTTTCCCAATCAAGCCCGACTATCTCAATCTTCAGAGCCAATCCTTATCCCGAAGTTACGGATCTAATTTGCCGACTTCCCTTACCTACATTATTCTATCGACTAGAGACTCTTCACCTTGGAGACCAGCTGCGGATATTGGTACGGCCTGTTGAGAAGTTTGCGTATCCCCACCATAAATTTTCAAGGTCCGAGGAGAAAATATCGACACAACAGTATATGTCATGCTCTTCTAGCCCATCTACCATATCTCTCTGCGAAAGACTTCCATGGTAGTACGGCTATAAAACAGAAAAGAAAACTCTTCCGATACCTCTCGACGGCTTCTTTATGGTCGTTCCTGTTGCCAGGATGAGCACGAGGCCCATATTTAATAACAAACGGATACTCAACAGGTTACGGAATTGGAACCGTATTCCCTTTCGTTCAAAATTATTCAAGTGTTTTATATTTGCAATATATAGATTATTATGACTTTATTAACTTGAAAATTTTCGGCTTTCGCCTTGAACTTAGGACCGACTAACTCGTGATCAACCACTGTTGACTCGAAACCCTTCTCCACTTCAGTCCTCCAAGGTCTCATTCGATTATTTGCTACTACCACCAAGATCTGTACCAATAGCGGCTCCATGCAGGTTTACGCCAAACACTTCTATGCACACCATTGTACCTTCCTACTCACTAAAGTTTCAAAATTTATATTATTAAATAATATAAATCATCTACTTTAGCGGTAATGTATAGGTATACAACTTAAGCGCCATCCATTTTAAGGGCTAGTTGCTTCGGCAGGTGAGTTGTTACACACTCCTTAGCGGATTTCGACTTCCATGATCACCGTCCTGCTGTTTTAAGCAACCAACGCCATTCATGGTTTCTGTATGATTTGTTAATTTGGGCACCGTAACATTACGTTTGGTTCATCCCACAGCGCCAGTTCTGCTTACCAAAAGTGGCCCACTGGGCACATTATATCATAACTTTAAACTTCATATCAAAAAAGTTAAGGTTCTTACCCATTTAAAGTTTGAGAATAGGTTAAGATCGTTTCGACCCTAAGGCCTCTAATCATTCGCTTTACCAGATAAGATTATTTTATATAACATTTAAATGCACCAGCTATTCTGAGCGAAACTTCGGAAGGAACCAGCTACTAGATGGTTCGATTGGTCTTTCGACCCTATACTCAATTCTGACAATCGATTTGCACGTCAGAACTGTTTCGGTCTTCCATCAGGGTTTCCCCTGACTTCAACCTGATCAAGTATAGTTCACCATCTTTCGGGTCACAGCATATATGCTCAAGGTACGTTCTAGTTAGAGGTATAAATAATATAAATATTATTACAAATAATTTTTTAGAACGCCCCGGGATTGTGTTAATTAACTATAAATAGTTAAAAAACTAATCCCATTATTAGTCAAGTTAATTATGCTATTAGGTTTATATCCCAATAACTTGCACATATGTTAGACTCCTTGGTCCGTGTTTCAAGACGAGTCCCGAAGGTATCCTGAATCTTTCGCATTGTTAATCATACAAGTGCATATAATAAACATAGAAAATCAATGATAATCATGCTATTATATGATTTTAAAAAAATTAACGCACTGTATTCATATAAATCTATCAACACTTTATCAAATTAATGTCATTTATTTTATGTTAAATTGCAAGCAAAATAATTTAAATAAACTATAAGTCATAATTTATGATAAATTTGGTTTATATTAATAGATTACAACGTCCTTACTTGGAAGAAATGCACACTATTATTATAATATTATTTAAATATTACAATTTTATTGATGAATTTTCCATAACGGATATTCAGGTTCATAGGGCTTAACCTCTAAGCAGTTTCACGTACTATTTAACTCTCTATTCAGAGTTCTTTTCAACTTTCCCTCACGGTACTTGTTTACTATCGGTCTCATGGTTATATTTAGTTTTAGATGGAGTTTACCACCCACTTAGTGCTGCACTATCAAGCAACACGACTCTTTGGAAACACCATCTAGTAATCATTAATGTTATACGGGACTGGCACCCTCTATGGGTAAATGGCCTCATTTAAGAAGGACTTAAATCATTAATTTCTCATACTAGAATATTGATGCTCCATACACTGCATCTCACATTTGCCATAAAGACAAAGTGACTTAGTGCTGAACTATTTTCTTTTCGCTCGCCGCTACTAAGAAAATCCTTGTTAGTTTATTTTCCTCCCCTAATTAATATGCTTAAATTCAGGGGGTAGTCCCATATGAGTTGAGGTTGTATATACACAATTATAAATATATAATTTTCTTTTATATATTGATTATATTTCTATTATGTGAAGAATAATAATATTTACTTAATTTTTTTTTTTTATAACAAATCAATAATAAGAGGCAATTCTAGATGAAAAAAAAAAAAAAACATTTTTTTTTTTATGCTAGACATTCCTCAGTATTATAAGAATTGAAAATGGAATTAATATACATCTTCGTTTTTCTCATACTTGAGAGATAATGTGTTTCATTTATAATTAATATTATGAAAATTTATTATATTAAATATAAAAATTTCCAATAATATACCATGTGTTTTAAAATTTTGTAAAATATTAAAACAACTTATTGAGCATAGTCTTACAACCCTCAACCATATGTAGTCCAAGCAGCACTCTAAAATAAATTAAAGTACCATAACAGCATGGACTGGAGTGATCCACCGCTTAGAGTGAATATATTTAGTTTTTATTTCATTACGTCATTAAAATTTTTATTGAAAGAAATTAAAAATACACCATTTTACTGGCATGTATCAATTCCTTCAATAAATTCTTTATCCCAATATAATGCTGCGAAATATCTTAGTTTTACATAATTGATTGCATACTGGTGTTGTTGAATAATATATATTAAATTTTTGCATTATTGTATACGATCGACATATGTAAAACATTAACCTTTATTAACCAGCTACAACATTTTATTCTTGGGTTATTGCTTTAACCATTGTATGCAAATAAACCAATAATAAGCAATACAATACGGAACGCGTGTACATTGTGGTACATATACACGCCGAAAAATAATAATGTTTTAATTTTGCATATTTAAGTTTTTATTTATATTGAATATAACAATATTATTTTTCGTATTTTTAAATTTGGTGTTATATATATGTTTAATAACGGTTGGAACATACAATAATGATCCTTCCGCTGGTTCACCTACGGAAACCTTGTTACGACTTTTACTTCCTCTAAATAATCAAGTTCGGTCAACTTTTGCGAAACAACCATAACACACAAGGCGTCACAGTGATCACGTCCGGAGACCTCACTAAATAATTCAATCGGTAGTAGCGACGGGCGGTGTACACAAAGGGCAGGGACGTAATCAATGCGAGTTAATGACTCACTAGGAGTTCCAAGTTCATGTGAACAGTTTCAGTTCACAATCCCAAGCATGAAAGTGGTTCAGCGGTTTACCCGGACCTCTCGGTCTAGGAAATACACGCAGACCTGTTATTGCTCAATCTCATTATTGCTAGATGCAATAATAACTAGCAAGAAGCTAGTGTCCTTATAATGGGACAAACCAACAGGTACGGCTCCACTTATATAAACACATTCAAACACAATAAACATTTTACTGCCACCATGAATGAAGGCAATATAAGCTTCAACACCATAACCCTGAATATATCTATTTAATATATTTGAGTCTCGTTCGTTATCGGAATTAACCAGACAAATCACTCCACGAACTAAGAACGGTCATACACCACCACCCATAGATTCGAGAAAGAGCTATCAATCTGTCTTACACACTTATGTTCGGACCTGGTAAGTTTTCCCGTGTTGAGTCAAATTAACCCGCAGGCTCCACTCCTGGTGGTGCCCTTCCGTCAATTCCTTTAAGTTACAGCTTTGCAACCATACTTCCCCCGGAGCCCAAAAGCTTTGGTTTCCCGGGAAGCGACTGAGAGAGTCATAAAAGTAGCTACACCCAATTGCTAGCTGGCATCGTTTATGGTTAGAACTGATCGCCTTCGAACCTCTAACTTTCGTTCTTGATTAATGAAAACATCTTTGGCAAATGCTTTTGCTTAAGTTAGTCTTACGACGGTCCAAGAATTTCACCTCTCGCGTCGAAATACTAATGCCACCAAACTGCTTCTATTAATCATTACCTCTTGATCTGAAAACCAATGAAAGCAGAACAGAGGTCTTATTTCATTATCCCATGCACAGAATATTCAGGCATTTGAAGCCTGCTTTAAGCACTCTAATTTGTTCAAAGTAATTGTACCGGCCCACAATAACACTCGATGAAGAGCACTAATGCAGGTTTTTAAATAGGAGGAATATATAAAAAAATACAAGTACTTAATTATATATAAGAACTCCACCGATAATACGCTTGCATATATAATTGGTCCGTACCTGCGGTTCCTCTCGTACTACGCAGGAATGCTGTCGCAACAACGTTTTGTCATTAGTAGGGTAAAACTAACCTGTCTCACGACGGTCTAAACCAAGCTCACGTTCCCTTGCATGGGTGAACAATCCAACGCTTGGTGAATTTTGCTTTACAATGATAGGAAGAGCCGACATCGAAGGATCAAAAAGCGACGTCGCTATGAACGCTTGGCCGCCACAAGCAAGTTATCCCTATGGTAACTTTTCTGACACCTCTTGTTAAAAACTCTTTAAACCAAAAGGATCGATAGGCCGAGCTTTTGCTGTCCCTGTGTGTACTGAACACCGAGATCAAGTAAGCATTTGCCCTTTTGCTCTTTGTGTGGTTTCTGTCCGCACTGAGCTGGCCTTGGGACACCTCCGTTATTATTTGAGAGATGTACCGCCCCAGTCAAACTCCCTACCTGGCAATGTCCTTGAATTGGATCATACCTGAGTAATTGGAGTTATACCAAAAATTTCAAATTGAAAATACATAAATGCATTCTCTCATTAAAGAATTTCTTTGCGATTATATAACAAACTCGTGATACTTTGATCAAGAAGCTTGCATCAAAAAAAACCCAATACCATAAGATATAATAAATATATCCGTATAATGTCTAGGAAATGATACACGTTCCATTTAATCAAGTAAGTAAGGAAACAATAAGAGTAGTGGTATTTCATTGACGATATTAAATACAAGGAAAAATATCTCCCACTTATTCTACACCACTTATGTCTCCTTACACTGCCAGATTAGAGTCAAGCTGAAAAGGGTCTTCTTTCCCCGCTAATTATTCCAAGGCCGTTCCCTTGGCTGTGGTTTCGCTAGATAGTAGATAGGGACAGTAGGAATCTCGTTAATCCATTCATGCGCGTCACTAATTAGATGACGAGGCATTTGGCTATTTTTTTTTTTTTTTTTTTTTTTTTTGATCGCCAAGGTAGGGAAATCTTCGAAAGATACTAAGTTCTCCTAGCATGCACGATTCACTGCTTCTTCAGAAAATCCTCACGGTGGAAATTCTACAGCGCCTACGTTCTAAAACCCTCCTCGTGTTTTCCACTTGCGCGATGTTTGTACCTTTGATGTTATGCCAAGGTAGCAAGCAAATAATGAACCAGGTATTTGGTCAAGTCCAAGCTCGAGAGTATCCGCAATAATGCATAAACTGTTTAAAGCACAGTAATCCTCCTTTCACTACTCTGACACTGATGATATTGCTATCACCGGTGATGAATAGATCCTTCGCAATCAATCGTTTAACCGACTGACCGCTCCAAATTCCTCTCCAGTTGAGTGTTGCAGAGTGGAACTCGATGTTACCAATCACTCCAAAAATTCGTCGCAATTCCGTACGTACGTCCTGTCTGTCATACCTTTCGACTTTACGCTGATGCGCATCATCTAAGGAAAGTCCGTCTGTCACAACCTGTCTCCCCCAATTCGTAGGCCATTTATCCTCAGCTTGATTCCGTTTAAATATTCCTTTCCTGTTATCAAACGCGTGGGCTGACAAACCCATCCATGTTGCTGGCGAAAATGTCCAGCTTCACGGAGACCGCTACCATCAACAGACATGTGCAACCTGTTTGCCCAGTACGAATCTATCTCTGCACGAGTGAGCAGCCTACCAATTCCCGCTAGTAATCTATCCCGGGCCCTTTGCATCTCGTCGTCAATGAAGGAGCTGGCTACGTCGGATTGCTCGAGGTGAGGCCATTTGATATTGCTCAATCGTTTCAGACGTAGCATCGGCGCTGTCCATCGTAATGATGGAATTCCGAGACCCCCACAAGTGTGGGGAGCGTGGAAGAAAGCTAATGACACGTCCAGTGGGAGATCTAGCCATCTCCTAACGGTAGATCGTACCAACCTGTCTAGTTTTCTCAGAACGCCTATCGTCACACTCCCAAGGGTTAGCTTGTGATAGAGTTGTGGGATAAGAACCGTCCTGACAAACAACTTCTGTTGTGGTTTCAGAGGGGCCCGAGACAATCGTAATAGCTTCGGACCGAAGTCGTCGGCTGGATCGAAACGAGCCCGCCCATCCGCATTAAACCTGACGCCTAGATACTTCCACTTTTCTGTGCGCTTCAGTGAAGGACACTCGCGCGAGCCTACACAAAAAGACCGCCGTTCAACGACAGTAAATTTCTACTTGGCCTGCCCCTTAATACTGACAGTGAAACACTTATCAGCGTTAAGGGTGAGTCCCACCGACGATAAGAAATCGACGGTGATGTCCAACAGTTTCTGAAGGCCCATTGGAGTTTCCGCAAAAGCACCAAATCATCTGCGAACGCTGCCGCGTTTGTAATGGCATTTCCGACTTTGGCACCAACCCTATCAGGAAAAGACCTAAGCAACCGATCAATGATCAAGTTGAATAGTATTGGAGACAAAGGGTCATCCTGCTTGACGCCTCGAGCAGGGACGAATTCCTCTGATCTCCATCCTTCCCCATTAAGAGTGGTACCGCCGCCCTCGTACAACTTCCGTAAGTAGTCGATAAAATCTTTTGGGGCACCATATGCAGTTAGGGTGTTGTATACTGCTTGGTGAGACACCGAGTCAAATGCTTTGCTAACATCGAGTGTTGCAATATAGCAAATTAAATCAACCATCGTCGCATTATCAGCACATCCATCGGTATGTAGGAACCCTCGCTGACGCGGATCCCAGTTGACTGACGAGGTCAATCGGGAAGCCAAAATAGCATTTAGTTGCCTGACCAAAACCGAGGAAACTGTTATTGGACGAAAGTCTTGCGGTTCAGGCCAGTCGGATAGGTTGGGGTATGTTGCCGCACCGTAGAATTAGGTTCATTATGCGTAGCATAATACCTGTTGGAATACTCCTAGCAGTCTTAGGAGATATCCCATCAGGCCCTGGAGAGGAAGATAATTTCACTTTATTAACCCTTAGGTCATGTGCTGTAATAGCGGACCATACTTTTTCAAGCGAATGTTCCAAGTGGAACATGGCGTTATCGCAAGAGCAAGTGCTGGGTTGTGACATTATTTCCCTCCAATATGGCTCCATAATTTCTCGGTTTAAGAGAGTCATAGTTACTCCTGCCATTGACCCGCGCTTACGTGAATTTCTTCACTTTGACATTCAGAGCACTGGGCAGAAATCACATTGTGTCAACACCCGCTAGGGCCATCACAATGCTTTGTTTTAATTAGACAGTCGGATTCCCCAAGTCCGTGCCAGTTCTGAATTGATTGTAAATTGATAATCGTTCTAATTTAAAAGAACTAATTAAAATTAATTAGTATTCTTAAAAATTTTAGCAAGAAAGTTCCACAATTGGCTACGTAACTAAACTATCCGGGGAACAAATAACTATCATAAATGATAGAAACTCTATTTACCCAGAACGAGCACATAAACCATGTTATTGTTTCCCAATCAAGCCCGACTATCTCAATCTTCAGAGCCAATCCTTATCCCGAAGTTACGGATCTAATTTGCCGACTTCCCTTACCTACATTATTCTATCGACTAGAGACTCTTCACCTTGGAGACCAGCTGCGGACATTGGTACGGCCTGTTGAGAAGTTTGCGTATCCCCACCATAAATTTTCAAGGTCCGAGGAGAAAATATCGACACAACAGTATATGTCATGCTCTTCTAGCCCATCTACCATATCTCTCTGCGAAAGACTTCCATGGTAGTACGGCTATAAAACAGAAAAGAAAACTCTTCCGATACCTCTCGACGGCTTCTTTATGGTCGTTCCTGTTGCCAGGATGAGCACGAGGCCCATATTTAATAACAAACGGATACTCAACAGGTTACGGAATTGGAACCGTATTCCCTTTCGTTCAAAATTATTCAAGTGTTTTATATTTGCAATATATAGATTATTATGACTTTATTAACTTGAAAATTTTCGGCTTTCGCCTTGAACTTAGGACCGACTAACTCGTGATCAACCACTGTTCACACGAAACCCTTCTCCACTTCAGTCCTCCAAGGTCTCATTCGATTATTTGCTACTACCACCAAGATCTGTACCAATAGCGGCTCCATGCAGGCTTACGCCAAACACTTTTATGCACACCATTGTACCTTCCTATTCACTAAAGTTTCAAAATTTATATTATTAAATAATATAAATCATCTACTTTAGCGGTAATGTATAGGTATACAACTTAAGCGCCATCCATTTTAAGGGCTAGTTGCTTCGGCAGGTGAGTTGTTACACACTCCTTAGCGGATTTCGATTTCCATGATCACCGTCCTGCTGTTTTAAGCAACCAACGCCTTTCATGGTTTCTGTATGAGTTGTTAATTTGGGCACCGTAACATTACGTTTGGTTCATCCCACAGCGCCAGTTCTGCTTACCAAAAGTGGCCCACTGGGCACATTATATCATAACCTTAAACTTCATATCAAGAAAGTTAAGGTTCTTACCCATTTAAAGTTTGAGAATAGGTTAAGATCGTTTCGACCCTAAGGCCTCTAATCATTCGCTTTACCAGATAAGATTATTTTATATAACATTTAAATGCACCAGCTATCCTGAGGGAAACTTCGGAAGGAACCAGCTACTAGATGGTTCGATTGTTCTTTCGCCCCTGTACTCAATTCTTACAATCGATTTGCAGGTCAGAACTGTTTCGGTCTTCCATCAGGGTTTCCCCTGACTTCAACCTGATCAAGTATAGTTCACCGTCTTTCGGGTCACAGCATATATGCTCAAGGTACGTTCTAGTTAGAGGTATAAATAATATAAATATTATTACACATAACTCTTTAGAACGCCCCGGGATTGTGTTAATTAACTATAAATAGTTAAAAAAACTAATCCCATTATTAGTCAAGTTAATTATACTATTAGGTTTATATCCCAAAAACTTGCACATATGTTAGACTCCTTGGTCCGTGTTTCAATACGGGTCCCGAAGGTATCCTGAATCTTTCGCATTGTTAATCATACAAGTGCATATAATAAACATAGAAAATCAATGATAATCATGCTATTATATAATTTTAAAAAAATTAACGCACTGTATTCATATAAATCTATCAACACTTTATCAAATTAATGACATTTATTTTATGTTAAATTGCAAGCGAAATAATTTAAATAAACTATAAGTCATATTTATACCCTTGCAGAGGGTATTATAAAATCGGTCAGATGTTTGTAGCGCATAGAAATTTACGTTTCCGACCCCATAAAGTATATATATTCTTGACCAGCATCAACAGCCGAATCGATTGAGACCTGTCCGTCTGTCCGTCTCTCTGTTTGTTCGCAGCTTTTCGAACTTAAATTTTAAGCTACGTAGTTGAAACTGAGTAGTTAGCTTTCTTGAAGGTGTAGGTAGACAAAGTATGAAAATCGGTCGGATCGGATTACTATATGATATATCCAATATCGGAATAATAGGGTTCCAAATAAAATTTTTTTATTTTTCTTTTGGAATATAAATCTAATTTGTACCAAAACACTACCCACCAAATTTTGACTCAAATCGGATAATTATTACGGCTACAAATCAATAAAACAAATCATCCATTTAAGCATTTTACTCCAGCAACAAAAAATTTCAAAAAAATCTGCCGTACCAACACAAGAGACCCTGGATCGAATTCGCGCGGTACCAAATAAGAAATATATAAAAATATTGTTTTTTGGTTGTTGCATTTAAATTTAATTTGTATCCATACACTATACACCAAGTTTGAACTAAATCGGATAATTATTAAGGTTACAAATCAATAATCATATTTGATAGAAATTAAATGTATTTTAATGCTCACGCACACACCTACGTATGCCAAAATTCGTCACCACGCGGTGTGTGAGAGAGACAGAAATATATTAGCTGTCTTCTTACACAGAACGATATTGAAAGAGCGAGATGCAATGGGTTTGTTATATATGTCGAATAAGGTGGCCTAGTATGTAGAGATCGGTGGCACGATGGGCTCGGAGTTTGGTGGTTCAATGTGCTCGGTGAAGAAGTGAAAACTTTTAGATGTGTTTTTTTTTCTTTTTTGTTTTTTTTTTTATTTTGTTAAACATTTATACCAATTATTTTGCTGCAAGGGTATACAAACTTCGGCAAAGCCGAAATTAGCTTCTTTGATATTTTATGATAAATTTGGTTTATATTAATAGATTACAATGTCCTTATATGGAAAAAATGCACACTATTATTATAATATTTTTTAAATATTACAATTTTAATGATGAATTTTCCATAACGGATATTCAGGTTCATCGGGCTTAACCTCTAAGCAAAGCAGTTCCACGTACTATTTAACTCTCTATTCAGAGTTCTTTTCAACTTTCCCTCACGGTACTTGTTTACTATCGGTCTCATGGTTATATTTAGTTTTAGATGGAGTTCACCACCCACTTAGTGCTGCACTATCAAGCAACACGACTCTTTGGAAACACCATCTAGTAATCATTAATGTTATACGGGCCTGGCACTCTCTATGGGTAAATGGCCTCATTTAAGAAGGACTTAAATCATTAATTTCTCATACTAGAATATTGATGCTCCATACACTGCATCTCACATTTGCCATAAAGACAAAGTGATTTAGTGCTGAACTATTTTCTTTTCGCTCGCCGCTACTAAGAAAATCCTTGTTAGTTTCTTTTCCTCCCCTAATTAATATGCTTAAATTCAGGGGGTAGTCCCATATAAGTTGAGGTTGTATATGTATCTTATAAGAATTGAAAATGAAATTAATATACATCTTCGTTTTTCTCATACTTGAGAGATAATGTGTTTCATTTATAATTAATATTATGAAAATTTATTATATTAAATATAAAAATTTCCAATAATATACCATGTGTTTTTAAAATTTTGTAAAACACTAAAACAACTAATTGAGTATAGTCTTACAACCCTCAACCATATGTAGTCCAAGCAGCACTCTAAAATAAATTAAAGTACCATAACAGCATGGACTGCGATATGCGTTCTTCATCGACCCATGAGCCGAGTGATCCACCGCTTAGAGTGAATATATTTAGTTTTTATTTCATTAAAAATTAAAAATACACCAATTTACTGGCATATATCAATTCCTTCAATAAATTCTTTATCCCAATATATATATATATGTCTTAGTTTTACATAATTGATTGCATACTGGTGTTGTTGAATAATATATATTAAATTTTTGCATTATTGTATACGATCGACATATGTAAAACATTAACCTTTATAAACCAGGTACAACATTTTATTCTTGGGTTGTTGCTTTAACCATTGTACGCAAATAAACCAATAAAAAGCAATACAATGCGGAACGCGTGTACATTGTGGTACATATACACGCCGAAAAATAATAATGTTTTAATTTTGCATATTTAAGTTTTTATTTATATTGAATATAACAATATTATTTTTCGTATTTTTAAATTTGGTGTTATATATATATTTAATAACGGTTGGAACATACAATAATGATCCTTCCGCAGGTTCACCTACGGAAACCTTGTTACGACTTTTACTTCCTCTAAATAATCAAGTTCGGTCAACTTTTGCGAAACAACCGTAACACACAAGGTGTCACAGTGATCACGTCCGGAGACCTCAGTAAATAATTCAATCGGTAGTAGCGACGGGCGGTGTGCACAAAGGGCAGGGACGTAATCAATGCGAGTTAATGACGCACACTTACTAGGAATTCCAAGTTCATGTGAACAGTTTCAGTTCACAATCCCAAGCATGAAAGTGGTTCAGCGGTTTACCCGGACCTCTCGGTCTAGGAAATACACGTTGCAGCCCAGGACATCTAAGGGCATCACAGACCTGTTATTGCTCAACCTTATTATTAGTAGACGCAATTTGTCCATTTAGGAAGCTAGTGTCCTTATAATGGGACAAACCAACAGGTACGGCTCCACTTATATAAACACATTCAAACACAATAAACATTTTACTGCCACCATGAATGAAGGCAATATAAGCTTCAACACCATAATCCTGAAGATATCTATTTAATATATTTGAGTCTCGTTCGTTATCGGAATTAACCAGACAAATCACTCCACGAACTAAGAACGGTCATGCACCACCACCCATAGATTCGAGAAAGAGCTATCAATCTGTCTTACACACTTATGTTCCGACCTGGTAAGTTTTCCCGTGTTGAGTCAAATTAAGCGGCAGGCTCCACTCCTGGTGGTGCCCTTCCGTCAATTCCTTTAAGTTTCAGCTTTGCAACCATACTTCCCCCGAAGCCCAAAATCTTTGGTTTCCCGGGAAGCGACTGAGAGAGCCATAAAAGTAGCTACACCCAATTGCTAGCTGGCATCGTTTATGGTTAGAACTAGGGCGGTATCTGATCGCCTTCGAACCTCTAACTTTCGTTCTTGATTAATGAAAACATCTTTGGCAAATGCTTTCGCTTAAGTTAGTCTTACGACGGTCCAAGAATTTCACCTCTCGCGTCGTAATACTAATGCCCCCAAACTGCTTCTATTAATCATTACCTCTTGATCTGAAAACCAATGAAAGCAGAACAGAGGTCTTATTTCATTATCCCATGCACAGAATATTCAGGCATTTGAAGCCTGCTTTAAGCACTCTAATTTGTTCAAAGTAATTGTGCACTAATGCAGGTTCTTAAATAGGAGGAATATATAAAAAAATACAAGTACTTAATTATGTATAAGAACTCCACCGATAATGCGCTTACATACATAAAGGTATAGTACTAACTACAATTGTAAGTTGTACTACCCGTATGAAGCACAAGTTCAACTACGAACGTTTTAACCGCAACAACTTTAATATGCGCTATTGGAGCTGGAATTACCGCGGCTGCTGGCACCAGACTTGCCCTCCAATTGGTCCTTGTTAAAGGATTTAAAGTGTACTCATTCCAATTACAGGGCCTCGGATATGAGTCCTGTATTGTTATTTATCGTCACTACCTCCCCGAGCTGGGAGTGGGTAATTTACGCGCCTGCTGCCTTCCTTAGATGTGGTAGCCGTTTCTCAGGCACGCTCTCCGGAATCGAACCCTGATTCCCCGTTACCCGTTGCAACCATTGTAGTCCTAGATACTACCATCAAAAGTTGATAGGGCAGACATTTGAAAGATCTATCGTCGGTACAAGACCATACGATCTGCATGTTATCTAGAGTTCAACCAATATAACGATCAAATGATCGCTTGGTTTTAGCCTAATAAAAGCACACGTCCCAAAAGATCCGTGTTTTAATTGCATGTATTAGCTCTAGAATTACCACAGTTATCCAAGTAACTGTTAACGATCTAAGGAACCATAACTGATATAATGAGCCTTTTGCGGGAGCCATCTGCGGGACGCAGATCTTGAAGTAGGGAGGAGTTAACACCCCTTATTACCTTAGTAGGCTATTACTAAAATATTAACTCAGAAAAGCACACTACGGAATTGTGTATAATTGTTCACACAAGTTTCTCGTATAATTCCCAACTTATTTTAGCTAAACACTACTGACATTCCCTATGGGGGGAAGCCGAAACCAATTCATTCGAATACCAAACCAAAGTAAAGTCTAAGAGAATAAAGTACAATTGTGAACTATCTGGAAAACATAAGTTAAATAAAACTGTTGTTAAACTCTCAACACTGGAACCCGACCTTAACTGGCGCCCGAGCCGGGACCGTCTCCTGCCGCGGCTGCCGAGGGTATCTCCTTGTGCATTCGTGGCCGGAGGCGGTTATGTAAAAAAAAAAAAGTATTTTGAAGAACAAAGTGACAAAAGACAACTAAAAAATCAAAAACGAAAAATGAAGCGAACACGGTCAGGAAAAAAAAAAAACAGTGAAAAATTGAAACTTCAACAATAAAGTGAACAATAAAGATCCCGTTTTTGTTTTTCTCTGTAAAAATTGCAACAAAAAAATGTTAAACCGCGCCGACGGTGGCAGGCTGTGAACAGTTATTTTTTATTAATTAGTTTTAGGGAAATCTAAAAACAAAAAATTACGCAAAAAAAAATTATTCCAAGAATAAAACACAATTGAGCAAAGCAAAAAAAATAAGAAAACATGCAAAAGGAAAAAGAAAAAAATAAAGTGGAAATTCAAAACAAAAATTATGAAAGAAAAATAATCCCAAGAGTAAAGCAAAAAATAAGAAAAAAATAAAACGAAAAAGGAAAAATAAAGGGGAAAGAAATTGAAGTGCGTGTGAGCAGTGGCCGCCAGGCGTGTCTTCTGCCGACGGTATCCTCCAATGGGAGGATGTGGCGTCACTCCCACCCCAGTAGGCCCGAGCCAAAAGGGATAATGGGAGCCTCCCTCAACCGGCATAGGAGGGCATGCCAAAAGGCAGCTCACGCGCGAATAAAGAAGTGGGATTAGAAAAAGGGAAAGTGGAAGAGATAATAAAAATATAATAACAAAATAGCAAAAATAAAAAAATTGATTAAAGAATTAAAAAGAAAAAATCTGTATGAAAAGTGTAGTTGCGAGAGTCTAGGCCACCGACTGTGTCTTCCGCCGACGGTACTCTCCACAGCGAGAGTGTGGAGCTACTCCCACCCCAGTAGGCTCGAGCTAAAAGGGATAATGGGAGCCTCCCTTAACCGGCATAGGGGGGCATGGCAAAAGGCGGCTCGCGTGTACTCACTTCCTATGCAAAATGTTTTCTTATTTTGTGACAAAAGTTAGTAAAAGAAACACTTGCTCAAAAAAAAAAAAAGAGAAAAAACGCTCTAAATAGCATAGAATTAAGAAGTTCAAAATTTATATAACAATGAAACTAATTCACTTTTATTTCATCCTCAGCGCACAGATATAGAGAAACCTACAACACAAACCAACAACAAACAACTATCCACAACACCTTTCTTTTTTAAAAAAAAAAAAAAAAAAATCACAATTCATCAACACGGAACTTCCAACCTCTGATTGAGGCTGTTGCCGACGACGCTGCCTCGTTGGCCGACCAGAGAACGTCTCTGCTAGCCCAGCATTATTTAAATGCGACATGGGAAGAAATCCGGAGACTAACCGTTGCACCTTTACGCATCCGGCATGGAAGTGGCTAGCTGGATCCCCGGATGCGGCAGATTGGAATGCCGTTTTTAGGGAGAAACGCTCCAGAGGCTAAACTCCCTCATTGGGAAAATAAACTCTATAGACGGCAACGTTCATGCGGCCACCTCGATCCCACACCGGGCCGTTATTATTTTTGAACAAATACATGATATAACAAGAGCCTGCCAACTGGCGAAAGAGGGAAGCGTGAACACTAATTTACTGGATCACCAGGAGGTGGACAATATTCTAAGCGAAGTCAGCGGCCTGCCGTACCAAAACGCGGTGGAGGCTATCGAGTTTGCCCGGCCTACAATTTTATCAAACGAAACCACTCTTCTCTACGTTTTAGCGATCCCTAAGGTACTGGACAAGAGCTATAGCCTACTACGCTTGTACCCAACGATCATCATGGGCAAAAAACTCATCCTGGACTATAACACTGTGGCTATCGCGAGGGATGAAACATATGCTGTGGGGAAATGCTTGTCGGTTTGCCAGGAAACCGACCTTCATTGGTTGAAAGAGTCTGAATGCATACCGCGTTTACTGAATGGGGGCAATGCACAATGCGGTTACTTGAGAAGTAACCAGGAGACCATCACCTTGGCAGATGAAGGCACTATAATCCTTACATGCTTTAATGGAACCGTGATTACAAACACTAAAAAACGACATCTGGTTGGCTCACTCATCGACCAGTTGGGAACGAGACGATAACTATTAAAGGGCGAACCTACACAAGCCGGTCAATGTCACATTTTATGGTAATGCCTGCAGCCCTCACCAACATCACGGCCATAAGCTACATACCGACCCTGTAGTACGTGCACAATTTTTCCCTACAGAATATCAAACAACTCTACAGAATTTCAAAAGGCCTACAACTCACTGTGGTCGGTGAAGCTATCATCGCATCGGGCACGCTTTTATTACTTTACCTGGGATGGAGAAAAATAACCTCACCAAAGGGCCTATCGGCTCTCACCAAGCTTGTTCCATCAACACCCCACGAGCAGCCGGCGACTGTTGCAAGCCTCTGATCTGCGGGACGCAGATCTCGGAAAAGGGGAGGAGTTAATGTCGCACACTCTACAAGTGGCCCCAACATTCCGCCACGCGACTTCCCCCACCCCTGTGACCACTTGGTAACCGTTTTGAGCTGCAACAATCCAATAATCTGCGGGACGCAGATCTTGAAGGAGGGAGGAGTTAACACCCCTTATTACCTTAGTAGGCTATTACTAAAATATTAACCCAGAAAAGCACACTACGGAATTGTGTATAATTGTTCACACAAGTTTCTCGTATAATTCCCAACTGATTTTAGCTAAACACTACTGACATTCCCTATGGGGGGAAGCCGAAACCAATTCATTCGAATACCAAACCAAAGTAAAGTCTAAGAGAATAAAGTACAATTGTGAACTATCTGGAAAACATAGTGTTAAGTTAAATAAAACTGTTGTTAAACTCTCAACACTGGAACCCGACCTTAACTTATATTATATGTACTGTTGATATATATATCAAACAGACATATTAGATTTGATATTAAATGATACTTGACAATTTAATATATTTTTGAATAAAACAATAATATATATATATAAGTTAAGGTCGGGTTCCAGCGTTGAGAGTTTTAACATTAGGTTTTATTTAACTTAACATGCTTATGCTTACGGATAGTTCACAATTGTACTTTATTCTCTTAGACTTAACTTGTTTTGGTATTCGAATGAATTGCTTTCGGCTTCCCCCCATAGGGAATGTCAGCAGTGTTTAGCTAAAACCAGTTGGGAATTATACGAGAAACTTGTGTAAATAATTATACACAATTCCGTAGTGTGCTTTTCTGGGTTAATAGCCTACTAGGCTAGTAAGGGGTGTTAACTCCTTCCTCCTTCAAGATCTGCATCCCGCAGATTATTGGATTGTTGCAGCTCAAGACGGTGACCAAGTGGTCACAGGGGTGGGGGAAGTCGCGTGGCGGAATGTTGGGGCCACTTGTAGAGTGTGCGACATTAACTTATATGTCGGGACGGGCTGCTCCAGATGGTTGTTGACCGTTGGTATCGGGTTTGGATGCTCCAAGTTCATATTTACCATAGCGTTTGCTTTTTCACACGAGTTCCGTAGTCTTTTGCTTTATTTTTTGAATGACCCCGTTCTCGAGTCTAGCTGCCCTTTTTATACAGATTTAGGCCCGAAACGTCAAAAAGGCAAAAAGTCAAGGCACACTAAGCAATACTACGGACCACGTTCAGCAACAGCTATATATCTCACTCAATATGAAGGTTTGACTTATATCTACAGGCCTGCTGTTTTCCAATCATTATAACTGGATACCACCGAACCAGTAACCTTATGACACTACAAAAAGGAACGACAATAATAGCTCTATTGACGACCCGACATATATAAATTAGTTTCCATTTATTTTCGACGAATATGGCAATAATTTAATTGCACACATTTTCGTTCATTGACATATTTATTCATTAAATTTAATATATAATTATAAATTTCGTTCAAGAATATTTTTATTTTTTCACCTACATAATATATAATCACATTTCCATTTATTTAATTTATTCAATATATATATTTGAAATAAATAATTGTATTTCGATAGTAAATTCATAATTTACTTTAGTTTATTATTAATATAACAAATGTATTGTTAATTATATATTAAGCAAAAGTAATCAACGAACTTTAATAGGTTGGTTTTTTTATTTTTTCATAACAAAGAATGTATGCTGAAAAAGAAATAATAACTTGCATTTATAAGGTATTTACAGAATTCGCAAACAGGGAAGCCATTGAAAATAAAATAAATCCAGTGAAATTTTATTTACAAATTCTGGGGATAAGCGTTAACGATAAATCCGGAACCAATTAATATGTAATATAAATTCAATACATAGAGCTTGGCAAGTTCCCTTCATTTAATATACCAACGCTCGACATCACACCACATATAGAGGTTTTTAGCCACGTTTTCTGTAATTCGTGCAGTTATGAAGGAAGGTACCACTCACGTAACAATTTTCGTATGTATTTTTAAAAATACCTTAAGACTTCATAATTTTATATAAATAAATAGACATTGCCGATATTAAATGTATTAAATCATACGAATATGATATATGTACATTTACTTCATTTAATATACCAACCCTCGACAGCACACCACATATAGAGGTTTTTGGCCACGTTTTCTGTAAGTCGCGCAGTTATGAAGGAAGGTACCACTCACGTAACAATTTTCACATGTATTTTTAAAAATATCTTAAGACTTCATACTTTTATATAAATAAATAGACATTGCCGATATTAAATGTATTAAATCATATGAATATGAGATATTTACTTTTAATTCATTTAATATACCAACGCTCGACATCACACCACATATATAGGTTTTGTGCCACGATTTCTATAAGTCGCGCAGTTATGAAGGAAAATACCATTTAACTAACAATTTAATATATGAAATTTTCATTTAATATTGAATTCAATAATATATATATTTTTTTTTTTTTAAATTTATTTTGTATTTGTAATCTGTCGTTAGACAATGAACAAATTGTTTGAGAATTAAGATTGACAGAAATAATATTGAAGCCAGGTGCTTACGACTGACGCCAACTTAAGTTGGTTACAGAGGCTCTACCAGTCATCTTGTGGTCTGAATGGGAGATCAAGTGGGTGGTTTCTCTTGAGTCTTCTGATGTGTTGACTATTGTCCAGGAGATTAAGTGCCAGATAGTTTTCATGGTTTTCAAGTCTCTCGCAGTAACGGTCGCTCAGTCTTTGGATCTCTGACTTAATAGAGGGCATCTCCAGGTCTCTGTGTATGATAGAGTTTCTGACAAACCAAGGAGCATTCACAAACCTACGTAGTAATTTGTTTTGGAATCTTTGGAGGATCTCGATGTTGGAGTTGGATGCTGTGCCCCACAAATGAATTCCGTACGTCCAAATTGGCTTCAGGATCGTCTTGTAAAGTAGAAGCTTGTTGTTCAGGCTGAGTTGTGACCTAGTACGAATTAACCAATTCATCTTGCACATTTTTAAATTAAGCTGCGTTTTTTTGCTCTTAATGTGGGCTTTCCAATTGAATCGTCTGTCTAGTGTGATACCGAGATATTTCACTGTCTGAACTGTTGGCAGAGGTGTGCCATATAAGCAAACAGTGGGGCAATTTTGTCGGCGTGTTGAGAATGTGATATGTGCTGACTTTTCTGGGTTGACAGCAATGTTCCATCTTGTAAGCCAGGTCTCAAGAATATTTAATTGTTCTTGAATAATCTCGGATGCTTCAATTGGGTCTGTGGACGTGGCTATAAAAGCTGTGTCATCGGCATATGTAGCTGCAAGGAGCTGATTGTTTTCAATAAGAGGTAAATCAGCTGTGTACAGTGTGTAGAGGACGGGGCCAAGTACACTACCTTGCGGAATTCCCGCATTAATGCATCCTATTCTCGATTCGTCATATTCACACCTTACGTAGAATCTTCTGTTGCTTAGGTATGACTTAAAGAACAGATAATATGGTTCTGGAAGTAGGACTTTCAATTTGTATAGCAAGCCAGGGTGCCAGACGCGATCGAAAGCCTGTTTAACATCAAGAAAGACTGAAGAGCTGTATTTTTTTTCTTCGAATGTATTTATAATTTCTTGTACAATTCGGTGACATTGCTCGGGAGTGCCATGGTGCGCTCTAAATCCAAATTGGTGAGCAGGTAATACGCAGTCGTCCTCCAGCACCAGCAACATTCTGCCCAAAAGTATTTTTTCAAATACTTTGGAGAGTATAGCTAGTAGACTGATTGGACGGTAAGAATTCGGGAGATGTTCAGGTTTGCCAGGCTTCAGTATCATTAGAATCTCCGCGCACTTCCATTGGGATTGAAAGTGGTAGAGCCGAATGATGCTGTTAAATATGGTCTTTATATATGCATATTCAATAATATATGAAATTTTCATTTAATATTCAATAATATAAGAGATTTTCATTTAATATTCAATTCAATAATATATGAAATTTCCATTTAATATTCAATAGTATATGAAATTTTCATTTAATATTCAATAATATATGAGATTTTCATTTAATATTCAATTCAATAATATTTGAAATTTCCATTTAATATTCAATAACATATGAAATTTTTATTTAATATTCAATTCAATAATATATGAAATTTTCATTTAATATTCAATAATATATGAAATTTTCATTTAATATTCAATTCAATAATATACGAAATTTCTATTTAATATTCAATCATATATGAAATTTTCATTTAATATTTAAAACAATAATATATGAAATATTCATTCAATTATATGAAATTTTCATTTAATATTTAAAACAATAATATACAAAATTTTCATTCAATATTCAATTTAATATTCAATTTAATAATATATGAAATTTTCATTTAATATTCAATTCAATAATATATGAAATTTTCATTTAATATTCAATAATATATGAAATTTTCATTTAATATTCAATTCAATAATATATGAAATTTCCATTTAATATTCAATAATATATGAAATTTTCATTTAATATTCAATAATATATGAAATGCTGAGAAAGCAATATATGACAATTTTTTATGGTTAGAACTAGCGGGCGGCGATATCGAATTGTCTTTATATATCTATATGGATTATGTGATATACATGAATTGATGAAAAAGTAGTGTATATACTTTGTTTTCTGATATTTCTGATAAATATAATATTGTTTGCAGGCGCATCACTACTTGGTGTGGGGCCTTTCCGTCAATTCCTTTTAATTTGAGCTTTTGCAATCTCATATATGTATACTTCCCTATGAAGCAACTGAGAAAGCTATACAGGTGGTTGTTATGTATGTACACTCGATTGTTGGCCAATAATTTGTATATGGTTAGAACTAGGGCGGCGGTGTTATCCGACTGATATATTAACAACATGTTAAATATTTATAATTTTTAATATGCTTTTAAATCAATATATCATTTTCCTTAATATGATTATAAATAAATAATTTATCTCATGTCATATCATTATTTTGGTCAATATTAGGATTTTCAAGAAATCCATTTTATATTCGTCACTAAAAATATGACATGTCAATTGGATACCCGTGCCTGGGCGGCGGCACATTTTGGTTGCAAAATTCTTTTCTGCATAACTTTTTAATATAATATAATAATGGGAAAACCATTATTATAATTATATTCGAATCATCAAGCAAAGGATAAGCTTCAGTGTATCGCAGTATGGCAGCTGCTCAACCACTTACAACACCTTGCCTGTTACAAAAGTCGTTTACAATTGATTCTAGGCTTTGTCATTGTATTAAATAATGTTTTAATAAGTAACTAGCGCGGCATCAGGTGATCGAAGATCCTCCCAACTTACTATGTCACAAATAACATTGGCATCACATCCATTGTCGTTTATAAAATAAACTTTTAATGGTTTTGAAGCCATAGAATGCAAATTTCCCCTTATTTATCATTGCAGTCCAGCACGGATACGACCTTAGAAGCGTTCAGGCATAATCCAACGGACGTAGCGTCATACCACTGTTCGCTCGAACAAGTATTGTGCCATTGGTCCGTACCTGCGGTTCCTCTCGTACTACGCAGGAATGCTGTCGCAACAACGTTTTGTCATTAGTAGGGTAAAACTAACCTGTCTCACGACGGTCTAAACCCAGCTCACGTTCCCTTGCATGGGTGAACAATCTAACGCTTGGTGAATTTTGCTTCACAATGATAGGAAGAGCCGACATCGAAGGATCAAAAAGCGACGTCGCTATGAACGCTTGGCCGCCACAAGCCAGTTATCCCTATGGTAACTTTTCTGACACCTCTTGTTAAAAACTATTTAAACCAAAAGGATCGATAGGCAGAGCTTTTGCTGTCCCTGTGTGTACTGAACACCGAGATCAAGTCAGCATTTGCCCTTTTGCTCTATGTCTGGTTTCTGTCCGCACTGAGCTGGCCTTGGGACACCTCCGTTATTATTTGAGAGATGTACCGCCCCAGTCAAACTCCCTACCTGGCAATGTACTTGAATTGGATCATACCTGAGTAATTGGAGTTATACCAAAAATTTCAAATTGAAAATACATAAATGCATTCTCTCATTAAAGAATTTGTTTGCGATTATATAACAAACTCGTGATACTTTGATCAAGAAGCTTGCATCAAAACCCAATACCATATGATATAATAAATATATCCGTATAATGGCTAGGAAATGATACACGTTCCATTTAATCAAGTAAGTAAGGAAACAATAAGAGTAGTGGTATTTCATTGACGATATTAAACACAAGGAAAAATATCTCCCACTTATTCTACACCTCTTATGTCTCCTTACACTGCCAGATTAGAGTCAAGCTGAAAAGGGTCTTCTTTCCCCGCTAATTATTCCAAGGCCGTTCCCTTGGCTGTGGTTTCGCTAGATAGTAGATAGGGACAGTAGGAATCTCGTTAATCCATTCATACGCGTCACTAATTAGATGACGAGGCATTTGGCTATTTTTTTTTTTTTTCTTTTTTTTTTTTTGCCTTTTGATCGCCAAGGTAGGGAAATCTTCGAAAGATACTAGGTTGTCCTAGCATTCACGATTCACTGCTTCTTCAGAAAATCCTCACGGTGGAAATTCTACAGCGCCTACGTACTAAAACCCTCCTCATGTTTTCCACTTGCGCGATGTTTGTACCTTTGATGTTATGCCAAGGTAGCAAGCAAATAATGAACCAGGTATTTGGTCAAGTCCAAGCTCGAGAGTAATGCCTTTACAAATCCTTTCACTACTCTGACACTGATGATATTGCTATCACCGGTGATGAGGAGATCCTTCGCAATCAATCGTTTAACCGACTGACCGCTCCAAATTCCTCTCCAGTTGAGTGTTGCGGAGTGGAACTCGATGTTACCAGTCACTCCAAAAATTCGCCGCAATTCCGTACGTACGTCCTGTCTGTCATACCTTTCGACTTTACGCTGATGCGCATCATCTAAGGAAAGTCCGTCTGCCACAACCTGTGCGTCAATCACATAAGCGTGATTCTGTCGGATAGCCACCAGGTCAGGATTATTTAATCCGGTCTCGCACTGAAGACTTGGTTCAACATGGACGACGTAGCCTTTCCGCTCAAGTCCCCGCTTGAGGGCATTGCCTACGCCGTTGTGTCTAACTATCCGCCTCCCGTGCGTACGATAGCATTGCTGCAAGATGTGGTTTGTTGTCTCGGGAGCATCACATCCTGCAGGACACCGTCTCCCCAATTCGTGCCTTCCCCTCGTAGTACGAGACTTTGAGGGTAGGGCATTTATCCTCAGCTTGATTCCTTTATATTCCTTTACTGTTACCAAACGCGTGGGCTGACAAACCCATCCATGTGTGCTGGCGAAAATGCCGCTTCACGGAGACCGCTACCATCAACAGACTTACGAATCTATCTCTGCACGAGTGAGCAGCCTACCTGAATCTTTCCTTTTAATCATAGCAAGTGCATATACTAAACATAGAAAATCATTCTTAATCATGCTATTATATAATTTTAAAAAAATTAACGCACTGTATTCATATAAATCTATCAACGCTTTATCAAATTAATGACATTTATTTTCATGTTTAATTGCAAGCAAAATAATTTGAATAAACTATAAGTCATATTTTATGATAAATTTGGTTTACATTAGTAGTTAACAATGTCCTTATATGGAAAAATGCACACTATTATTATAATATTATTTAAATATTACAATTTTAATGATGAATTTTCCATAAGGGATATTCAGGTTCATAGGGCTTAACCCCTAAGCAGTTTCACGTACTATTTAACTCTCTATTCAGAGTTCTTTTCAACTTTCCCTCACGGTACTTGTTTACTATCGGTCTCATGGTTATATTTAGTTTTAGATGGAGTTTACCACTCTCAGTACTGCATTATCAAGCAACACGACTCTTGGAAACTCCATCTAGTAATCATTAATGTTATACGGGCCTGGCACCCTCTATGGGTAAATGGCCTCATTTAAGAAGGACTTAAATCATTAATTTCTCATACTAGAATATTGATGCTCCATACACTGCATCTCACATTTGCCATAAAGACAAAGTGACTTAGTGCTGAACTATTTTCTTTTCGCTCCCCGCTACTAAGAAAATCCTTGTTAGTTTCTTTTCCTCCCCTAATTAATATGCTTAAATTCAGGGGGTAGTCCCATATGAGTTGAGGTTGTATATACACAAATATAAATATATAATTTTCTTTTATATATTGAAACCATTAATATATTTCTTTTATGTGAAGAATAATAATATTTACTTAATTTTTTTTTTTTCATAACAAATTATTAATAAGAGGCAATTCTAGATGAAAAAAAAAAACATTTTTTTTTATGCTAGACATTCCTCAGTATTATAAGAATTGAAAATGAAATTAATATACATCTTCGTTTTTCTCATACTTGAGAGATAATGTGTTTCATTTATAATTAATATTATGAAAATTTATTATATTAAATATAAAAATTTCCAATAATATACCATGTGTTTTAAAATTTTGTAAAATATTAAAACAACTTATTGAGCATAGTCTTACAACCCTCAACCATATGTAGTCCAAGCAGCACTCTAAAATAAATTAAAGTACCATAACAGCATGGACTGCGATATGCGTTCAAAATGTCGATGTTCATGTGTCCTGCAGTTCACACGATGACGCACAGTTTGCTGCGTTCTTCATCGACCCATGAGCCGAGTGATCCACCGCTTAGAGTGAATATATTTAGTTTTTATTTCATTACGTCATTAAAATTTTTATTGAAGGAAATTAAAAATACACCATTTTACCGAATTAAATATATCAATTCCTTCAATAAATTCTTTATCCCAATATAATGCTGCGAAATGTCTTAGTTTTACATAATTGATTGCATACTGGTGTTGTTGAATAATATATATTAAATTTTTGCATTATTGTATACGATCGACATATGTAAAACATTAACCTTTATAAACCAGGTACAACATTTTATTCTTGGGTTGTTGCTTTAACCATTGTATGCAAATAAACCAATAATAAGCAATACAATACGCAACGCGTGTACATTGTGGTACATATACACGCCGAAAAATAATAATGTTTTAATTTTGCATATTTAAGTTTTTATTTATATTGAATATAACAATATTATTTTTCGTATTTTTAAATTTGGTGTTATATATATATTTAATACGGTATATAACATACAATAATGATCCTTCCGCAGGTTCACCTACGGAAACCTTGTTACGACTTTTACTTCCTTTAAATAATCAAGTTCGGTCAACTTTTACGAAACAACCGTAACACACAAGGCGTCACAGTGATCACGTCCGGAGACCTCACTAAATAATTCAATCGGTAGTAGAGACGGGCGGTGTGCACAAAGGGCAGGGACGTAATCAATGCGAGCTAATGACTCACACTTACTAGGAATTCCAAGTTCATGTGAACAGTTTCAGTTCACAATCCCAAGCATGAAAGTGGTTCAGCGGTTTACCCGGACCTCTCGGTCTAGGAAATACACGTTAATACTTTCATTGTAGCGCGCGTGCAGCCCAGGACATCAAAGGGCATCACAGCCCTGTTATTGCTCAATCTCATTATTGCTAGACGCAATTTGTCCATTTAAGAAGCTAGTGTCCTTATAATGGCACAAACCAACAGGTACGGCTCCACTTATATAAACACATTCAAACACAATAAACATTTTACTGCCACCATGAATGAAGGCAATATAAGCTTCAACACCATAATCCTGAAGATATCTATTTAATATATTTGAGTCTCGTTCGTTATCGGAATTAACCAGACAAATCACTCCACGAACTAAGAACGGCCATGCACCACCACCCATAGATTCGAGAAAGAGCTATCAATCTGTCTTACACACTTATGTATGTTCCGACCTGGTAAGTTTTCCCGTGTTGAGTCAAATTAAGCGGCAGGCTCCACTCCTGGTGGTACCCTTCCGTCAATTCCTTTAAGTTTCAGCTTTGCAACCATACTTCTCCCGGAGCCCAAAAGCTTTGGTTTCCCGGGAAGCCATAAAAGTAGCTACACCCAATTGCTATCGCAGTTGTATCGCAGTATGGCAGCTGCTCAACCACTTACAACACCTTGCCTGTTACAAAAGTCGTTTACAATTGATTCTAGGCTTTGTCATTGTATTAAATAATGTTTTAATAAGTAACTAGCGCGGCATCAGGTGATCGAAGATCCTCCCAACTTACTATGTCACAAATAACATTGGCATCACATCCATTGTCGTTTATAAAATAAACTTTTAATGGTTTTGAAGCCATACAATGCAAATTTCCCCTTATTTATCATTGCAGTCCAGCACGGATACGACCTTAGAAGCGTTCAGGCATAATCCAACGGACGTAGCGTCATACCACTGTTCGCTCGAACAAGTATTGTGCCATTGGTCCGTACCTGCGGTTCCTCTCGTACTACGCAGGAATGCTGTCGCAACAACGTTTTGTCATTAGTAGGGTAAAACTAACCTGTCTCACGACGGTCTAAACCCAGTTCACGTTCCCTTGCATGGGTGAACAATCCAACGCTTGGTGAATTTTGCTTCACAATGATAGGAAGAGCCGACATCGAAGGATCAAAAAGCGACGTCGCTATGAACGCTTGGCCGCCACAAGCCAGTTATCCCTATGGTAACTTTTCTGACACCTCTTGTTAAAAACTCTTTAAACCAAAGGGATCGATAGGCAGAGCTTTTGCTGTCCCTGTGTGTACTGAACACCGAGATCAAGTCAGCATTTGCCCTTTTGCTCTATGTCTGGTTTCTGTCCGCACTGAGCTGGCCTTGGGACACCTCCGTTATTATTTGAGAGATGTACCGCCCCAGTCAAACTCCCTACCTGGCAATGTACTTGAATTGGATCATACCTGAGTAATTGGAGTTATACCAAAAATTTCAAATTGAAAATACATAAATGCATTCTCTCATTAAAGAATTTGTTTGCGATTATATAACAAACTCGTGATACTTTGATCAAGAAGCTTGCATCAAAACCCAATACCATATGATATAATAAATATATCCGTATAATGGCTAGGAAATGATACACGTTCCATTTAATCAAGTAAGTAAGGAAACAATAAGAGTAGTGGTATTTCATTGACGATATTAAACACAAGGAAAAATATCTCCCACTTATTCTACACCTCTTATGTCTCCTTACACTGCCAGATTAGAGTCAAGCTGAAAAGGGTCTTCTTTCCCCGCTAATTATTCCAAGGCCGTTCCCTTGGCTGTGGTTTCGCTAGATAGTAGATAGGGACAGTAGGAATCTCGTTAATCCATTCATACGCGTCACTAATTAGATGACGAGGCATTTGGCTATTTTTTTTTTTTTTCCTTTTTTTTTTTTTTTTGATCGCCAAGGTAGGGAAATCTTCGAAAGATACTAGGTTGTCCTAGCATTCACGATTCACTGCTTCTTCAGAAAATCCTCACGGTGGAAATTCTACAGCGCCTACATACTAAAACCCTCCTCATGTTTTCCACTTGCGCGATGTTTGTACCTTTGATGTTATGCCAAGGTAGCAAGCAAATAATGAACCAGGTATTTGGTCAAGTCCAAGCTCGAGAGTAATCCTCCTTTCACTACTCTGACACTGATGATATTGCTATCACCGGTGATGAGGAGAGCCTTCGCAATCAATCGTTTAACCGACTGACCGCTCCAAATTCCTCTCCAGTTGAGTGTTGCGGAGTGGAACTCGATGTTACCTGTCACTCCAAAAATTCGCCGCAATTCCGTACGTACGTCCTGTCTGTCATACCTTTCGACTTTACGCTGATGCGCATCATCTAAGGAAAGTCCGTCTGCCACAACCTGTGCGTCAATCACATAAGCGTGATTCTGTCGGATAGCCACCAGGTCAGGATTATTTAATCCGGTCTCGCACTGAAGACTTGGTTCAACATGGACGACGTAGCCTTTCCGCTCAAGTCCCCGCTTGAGGGCATTTACTACGCCGTTGTGTCTAACTATCCGCCTCCCGTGCGTACGATAGCATTGCTGCAAGATGTGGTTTGTTGTCTCGGGAGCATCACATCCTGCAGGACACCGTCTCCCCAATTCGTGCCTTCCCCTCGTAGTACGAGACTTTGAGGGTAGGGCATTTATCCTCAGCTTGATTCCGTTTAAATATTCCTTTCCTGTTACCAAACGCGTGGGCTGACAAACCCATCCATGTTGCTGGCGAAAATGTCCAGCTTCACGGAGACCGCTACCATCAACAGACATGTGCAACCTGTTTGGCCAGTACGAATTTATCTCTGCACGAGTGAGCAGCCTACCTGAATCTTTCGCATTGTTAATCATACAAGTGCATATAATAAACATAGAAAATCAATGATAATCATGCTATTATATAATTTTAAAAAAATTAACGCACTGTATTCATATAAATCTATCAACACTTTATCAAATTAATGACATTTATTTTATGTTTAATTGCAAGCAAAATAATTTGAATAAACTATAAGTCATATTTTATGATAAATTTGGTTTATATTAATAGATTACAATGTCCTTATATGGAAAAAATGCACACTATTATTATAATATTATTTAAATATTACAATTTTAATTATGAATTTTCCATAAGGGATATTCAGGTTCATAGGGCTTAACCCCTAAGCAGTTTCACGTACTATTTAACTCTCTATTCAGAGTTCTTTTCAACTTTCCCTCACGGTACTTGTTTACTATCGGTCTCATGGTTATATTTAGTTTTAGATGGAGTTTACCACCCACTTAGTGCTGCACTATCAAGCAACACGACTCTTTGGAAACACCATCTAGTAATCATTAATGTTATACGGGCCTGGCACTCTCTATGGGTAAATGGCCTCATTTAAGAAGGACTTAAATCATTAATTTCTCATACTAGAATATTGATGCTCCATACACTGCATCTCACATTTGCCATAAAGACAAAGTGACTTAGTGCTGAACTATTTTCTTTTCGCTCCCCGCTACTAAGAAAATCCTTGTTAGTTTCTTTTCCTCCCCTAATTAATATGCTTAAATTCAGGGCGTAGTTCCATATGAGTTGAGGTTGTATATACACAAATATAAATATATAATTTTCTTTTATATATTGAAACCATTAATATATTTCTTTTATGGGAAGAATAATAATATTTACTTAATTTTTTTTTTCATAACAAATCATTAATAAGAGGCAATTCTAGATGAAAAAAAAAAAATTTTTTTTTTTTATGCTAGACATTCCTCAGTATTATAAGAATTGAAAATGAAATTAATATACATCTTCGTTTTTCTCATACTTGAGAGATAATGTGTTTCATTTATAATTAATATTATAAAAATTTATTATATTAAATATAAAAATTTCCAATAATATACCATGTGTTTTAAAATTTTGTAAAATATTAAAACAACTTATTGAGCATAGTCTTACAACCCTCAACCATATGTAGTCCAAGCAGCACTCTAAAATAAATTAAAGTACCATAACAGCATGGACTGCGATATGCGTTCAAAATGTCGATGTTCATGTGTCCTGCAGTTCACACGATGACGCACAGTTTGCTGCGTTCTTCATCGACCCATGATGGGAGTGATCCACCGCTTAGAGTGAATATATTTAGTTTTTATTTCATTACGTCATTAAAATTTTTATTGAAAGAAATTAAAAATACACCATTTTACAGGCATATATCAATTCCTTCAATAAATTCTTTATCCCAATATAATGCTGCGAAATGTCTTAGTTTTACATAATTGATTGTTGTTGAATAATATATATTAAATTTTTGCATTATTGTATACGATCGACATATGTAAAACATTAACCTTTATAAACCAGGTACAACATTTTATTCTTGGGTTGTTGCTTTAACCATTGTATGCAAATAAACCAATAATAAGCAATACAATACGCAACGCGTGTACATTGTGGTACATATACACGCCGAAAAATAATAATGTTTTAATTTTGCATATTTAAGTTTTTATTTATATTGAATATAACAATATTATTTTTCGTATTTTTAAATTTGGTGTTATATATATATTTAATATATATAACATACAATAATGATCCTTCCGCAGGTTCACCTACGGAAACCTTGTTACGACTTTTACTTCCTTTAAATAATCAAGTTCGGTCAACTTTTGCGAAACAACCGTAACACACAAGGCGTTACAGTGATCACGTCCGGAGACCTCACTAAATAATTCAATCCGTAGTAGAAACGGGCGGTGTGCACAAAGGGCAGGGACGTAATCAATGCGAGCTAATGACTCACACTTACTAGGAATTCCAAGTTCATGTGAACAGTTTCAGTTCACAATCCCAAGCATGAAAGTGGTTCAGCGGTTTACCCGGACCTCTCGGTCTAGGAAATACACGTTGATACTTTCATTGTAGCGCGCGTGCAGCCCAGGACATCAAAGGGCATCACAGCCCTGTTATTGCTCAATCTCATTATTGCTAGACGCAATTTGTCCATTTAAGAAGCTAGTGTCCTTATAATGGGACAAACCAACAGGTACGGCTCCACTTATATAAACACATTCAAACACAATAAACATTTTACTGCCACCATGAATGAAGGCAATATAAGCTTCAACAGAGTCTCGTTCGTTATCGGAATTAACCAGACAAATCACTCCACGAACTAAGAACGGCCATGCACCACCATCCATAGATTCGGGAAAGAGCTATCAATCTGTCTTACACACTTATGTATGTTCCGACCTGGTAAGTTTTCCCGTGTTGAGTCAAATTAAGCGGCAGGCTCCACTCCTGGTGGTACCCTTCCGTCAATTCCTTTAAGTTTCAGCTTTGCAACCATACTTCTCCCGGAGCCCAAAAGCTTTGGTTTCCCGGGAAGCGACTGAGAGAGCCATAAAAGTAGCTACACCCAATTGCTAGCTGGCATCGTTTATGGTTAGAACTAGGGCGGTATCTGATCGCCTTCGAACCTCTAAATTTCGTTCTTGATTAATGAAAACATCTTTGGCAAATGCTTTCGCTTAAGTTAGTCTTACGACGGTCCAAGAATTTCACCTCTCGCGTCGTAATACTAATGCCCCCAAACTGCTTCTATTAATCATTACCTCTTGATCTGAAAACCAATGAAAGCAGAACAGAGGTCTTATTTCATTATCCCATGCACAGAATATTCAGGCATTTGAAGCCTGCTTTAAGTACTCTAATTTGTTCAAAGTAATTGTACCGGCCCACAATAACACTCGATGAAGAGCACTAATGCAGGTTTTTAAATAGGAGGAATATCTAAAAAAATTACAAGTACTTAATTATATATAAGAACTCCACCGATAATACGCTTACATACATAAAGGTATAGTACTAACTACAATTGTAAGTTGTACTACCCGTATGAAGCACAAGTTCAACTACGAACGTTTTAACCGCAACAACTTTAATATACGCTATTGGAGCTGGAATTACCGCGGCTGCTGGCACCAGACTTGCCCTCCAATTGGTCCTTGTTAAAGGATTTAAAGTGTACTCATTCCAATTACAGGGCCTCGGATATGAGTGCTATATTATTATTTTTCGTCACTACCTCCCCGAGCTGGGAGTGGATAATTTACGCGCCTGCTGCCTTCCTTAGATGTGGTAGCCGTTTCTCAGGCTCCCTCTCCGGAATCGAACCCTGATTCCCCGTTACCCGTTGCAACCATGGTAGTTCCAGATACTACCATCAAAAGTTGATAGGGCAGACATTTGAAAGATCTGTCGTCGGTACAAGACCATACGATCTGCATGTTATCTAGAGTTCAACCAATATAACGATCAAATGATCGCTTAGATTTAGCCTAACGATAAAAGCACACGTCCCAATAGATCCGTGTTTTAATTGCATATATTAGCTCTAGAATTACCACAGTTATCCAAGTAACTGTTAACGATCTAAGGAACCATAACTGATATAATGAGCCTTTTGCGGTTTCACTTTTAATTCGTGTGTACTTAGACATGCATGGCTTAATCTTTGAGACAAGCATATAACTACTGGCAGGATCAACCAGAATAATGTTATTTATATATTATATGTACTGTTGATATATATATCAAACAGACATATTAGATTTGATTTGATTTTAAATGATACTTGACAATTTAATATATTTTTGAATAAAACAATAATATATATTGTTGAGGAACCGATGTTAAATTTCTAATTGCCGAATTTAAACTTTGAAACTGAACGAACATTTGTATTTTTATGATTTCTTATTTGTGACACTTTGGTCACACCTTTTTTGGCTGATGCAATATTGAGCGTATGGTGAAATAGTTATGTATGTTGAGTTAATTGTGTGCTTACTGATCAACAGAAAACATCAAATGAAATCAAAATAAAATCTATTAAAAACCAAAAAACGAACCAGCAAGTATTTTATGCTTCAACATAAAATTGGTCCTTCGAGCCGGATTTGGATTCTGTTGGGAATAAGTAATTCAATTCAAGTTTAAGATGGAGAAACTAAAGGCAACGCGCACCAAGTTAAAGTCCAGCCTCACACGGCTGCTTACGCTTTCGGAGAATCCGCCTGTGACCTGCACAGCGGACATCGTGGATACTATGATGAGCAGACTCAACACCGTCTGGAAGGAGTTTGACCTGTCCACTGATGATATGTTTGAATTTCAAGAATTGCAAGGGTACGTGGACCCCATGAGCGACTACGGAGATTATGAGATGAAGTATTTAACCGCACAACTGCACCTAAAGGAACTAGGGAGATTGGTCAACCCAATAACAGCAACTAAGGTCGTGGACTCCAGTGAGGGAGTCAACGAAGTGGTATCGCAGATATTACACAAGCAGATGGAACTGCAACGGGAGTTCTATGAAAACATGACAGTAAGTGGGGCTGCCTGTCCGGCGTTAGGGGGACAGGTCCAGCTGCCCAAATTGCACATCAAGCCTTTTGGTGGCGACTATGTGGAGTGGCCAGCATTCAAGGATTTATTTGAGAGTACCATTCACAACAGGGTGAATCTGGATAAAGCTCAGAAATTTCAGTATCTCAAGTCTTTTCTCAATGATGAGGCTGCAAGTTTAATTAATCATTTGCCGTTAACAGGAGCGGCGTACGAAACGGCTTGGGCAAGCCTAATTGAACGTTATGATCGACCTCGTCATGTCGTTAGCTCGCTTTTGGATAATTTTAGGCGTCTGCCATCAACAAGGGTGACAGATGTATCCGTTTTACGAAAGATTGCCGATGGAGCAAGTGAAGTTGTACGTGGCCTAGATGCACTTGGCCAAACCGACCGCGACTGTTGGGTGATTTATTTTCTACTTGACAAAATTGATGCAGAGTCGCAATGTAAATGGATTTCCTATAGCCGTGAAAGGAAATCTCCAACCATTAAAGAATTTCTCAAATTTCTCGGAGAACGTTATGAAGAGTTCGAACTAAGCCGTTGCGAGCATGTCTCACAACCAAGCGTTAGGAAATCTACTCGGATTTTGATTTCCACAGACTCAAAAGGGTGTCTCAAATGTGATTCTAAGGAGCATACTGTATACAACTGTGACCAGTTCTTGGCGCTCTCCGTTGAGAGGCGCTACTCGTTTGCTAAGGAGAAACGTCTGTGTTTCAGTTGTCTAAGGCCTGACCATGGTATTTCAAGATGTGAGTCGAAATATAGATGCAAACATTGTCAGGACAAACACCACACGCTACTACATCGCCAAGCCGAAGAGAAGAGCATTAATCCCACAATAGCTATGATTGCCGAAACTGAGCAGGTAAAGAAAGTCCAATCTATTGAATCCCAGAGTTATTTAGCTCGGTCAGCAGTACATTTGCGGTCGCAAGAGAGACCAAGGAGTGTATTGCCCACAGCTCTAGTTCATGTGTTGAACTCCAAGGGATCATACACCACTTGTCGTGTTCTCTTTGATAGTGGATCGGAATTATCATATATATCAGAGCATTGCATAAAGGCACTGGGCCTCTCACGCTCACCATCCCGAATACTTGTCTCAGGAATTTCATCAATCAAGGCCGACACTACCAGAGGCTTCAGCGCAGTACAGTTGAAATCAAGGTTTTCGAATCATACACTAGATATCACCGCTCACGTTCTAGGTAAAATAACCACTCTATTGCCAAAAGATATAGTCGACCCGGACGTATTAAAGATTTTCGATGGATTAGATCTAGCTGATTCATTCGAATCTAACACCAAGCATGTGGACATTTTGTTGGGTAGCGACTACGTGTGGTCCGTATTCACAGGGGAGAAAATATTCGACAACCATGGAAACATAATTGCAATATCCACAATATTCGGGTGGGTAGTCACCTCGATTGCAACCAAACAAGGATTAAGTACAGCATCATTGCTGTCAACGATCGAAATAAATACCACGCTCCAAAAGTTTTGGGAACTGGAGGAGTTGTATGGCAGCTTACCACCCAGTGCTGATGATCTAAAAGTCGAAAATCATTTCCGCTCCACTCACTCTCGTGACTCAAAGGGAAGGTATTGTGTTGAGCTTCCATTTAAACATTCGGATGTCAAATTCGCAGATACTCTTCAGGGAGCAGCATCTCGATTTTATTCAGTAGAACGTCGACTTCAGAAAGACAAAAAGTTAAAGGAAGATTATACAAAGTTCATGCGCGAATACATCGCTCTTGGACACATGCGCATTCTGGATGAGAAAGAGAAGACAAATGCACCGCAAGAAGACATGTTCTATATGCCTCATCACCCGGTAATTGGTACCAAACTGAGGATTGTATTTGATGGATCTTATAAGGATAAGAGTGGCAGATCACTAAACGACGAGTTACTAGTCGGCCCAAGTATTCAGCGTAACTTAATGGATGTGTGTTTACGCTTTCGAATTCACAAATTTGTTTTTAGCGCGGACATCGTAAAAATGTTCAGGCAAATTTGGATTTCTGAGAACCACCGGAATTATCAACGAATTGTATGGAGAGAAAACCCAACTGAGGAGTTGCAACATTACCAGCTTTGTACGGTAACTTATGGTACAGCTTGCGCACCGTTTTTAGCTGTACGCGTCTTAGAACAACTTGCCATTGACCAAAAAGATGAGTATCCAACAACTGCCAAGATTTTATTGGAAGATTTCTACGTGGACGATGTCCTGACCGGAGCAAACACTGAAGTCCAACTTATGCAAAACAAGGATGAACTGATTCAATTATTAAGTCGAGCACAGCTCGAGCTTGGAAAATGGGTCTCCAATACTACTGGAATCGGTAAGATAGAAGAAGCAGCGTCGACAAATTTGATTAGAGATGAGTCCTCCGTCAAGATATTAGGAATACATTGGGAACCAGAGTCTGACATCTTCACATATAATATAAAATTGAGCGAATGCACAGAAAGTTCAAAAAGACTAGTATTGTCAGACGTATCCCGCATCTTTGACCCACTTGGTCTATTGGCGCCGGTCATAGTCCAGTTCAAAATCCTTTTCCAAGAACTCTGGTTATTGAACTTAGACTGGGATTCACCACTTCCTACTAAATTGGCAGACCGGTGGCATAAGTATCGCAACGACATTAACAACATAAAGCAGCTGAAGATACGGCGTCATATTGGATATGTCGGCAGAAGAATAGAGTTGCACGCCTTCTCAGACGCCTCAATAAAAGCATACGCAGCAGTCGTATACTCTCGCATCGTGAGTCAGGATGGCAGCATAAAGATCTCACTGATTGCAGCAAAAACACGTGTCGCTCCACTCAAGCAGCAATCACTCCCTCGTCTGGAATTATGCGGCGCACTCCTGCTAAGTCGGCTTATCGCATCAATCAGGTTGGCTTGGAAGGATCTGGAAACTACCGTGTATGCTTGGTGTGATTCGACAATTGTGTTGGCATGGCTGACCCATTCGCCAACTAATTTGAAGACGTTTATTGGCAATCGTACTGCCGAAATATTGGAAATAATACCAAGGGAATCGTGGCGTCATGTTAACATAAAGCAGAACCCCGCAGATTGCGCTTCCCGAGGAATGATGGCTGATGATTTAAGCAAGTTCACTCTTTGGTGGAAGGGTCCCGACTGGCTAGCTGAAAGGCATCTCAACCTAGGTAACGACACTGATAGGCAAATCTCTAGTTTCATTTCAGATGATGAGTACCAAAAGGAGTTGAAGACTACAGTTTTAATTACTCTCGCTGAAACCATGAACGACTCTTCCCCACTTGAAGAACTGATTGGTCGTGTTTCTTCTTCGCCGAGACTTGTGCGTATTGTCGCATATACCTTACGATTCATCCGACGCATAAAAAACCCCCAAGACAAGGCAGGTTCTCTAGCATTAACCCATGACGAGTACAAGGCTGCTAGGAACCTATGTTTGCAGCAAGCTCAAGACGAATGGCATGAAGAACGAAAATCGTTGCGGAATGATGGCTGCGTGACAAAATCCTCGAAACTGTGTACCCTGACGCCGATTCTAGATGATGTTGGGCTTCTACGTGTAGGAGGTCGCCTCAATAATTCAGAGATACCATACTCAGCTAAGCATCCGCTCATTTTGCCTAAGAAGAATCGTATCTCGTACTTGATTTTGGAACACGAGCATCAACATAACTTACACCCAGGAGTTTCGGCACTCTTTGTTATCGTTCGTCAACGTTTTTGGATAATGGGAGCCAGAAATTTGATACGGAAGGTTACTCACAACTGCCTAAGGTGCTTCAGACAGCGACCACATACCAGTAACCAGCAAATGGCTGAACTACCGGCAGTGAGAGTGCGGCAAGCATTTCCATTCGAAAACACAGGCTGCGATTATGCTGGCCCAATCATGATTAAAACACACAAGGGAAGGAATGCTCGGAAACAAAAGGGATACATATGTCTCTTCGTATGTATGACAACCTCAGCTTTACACTTGGAGTTGGCAACAGACCTTAGCACGGATACCTTTTTGGCGGCTCTTAGACGTTTCGTGTCACGGCGAGGCAAATGTGTAACGATGTACAGCGACAATGGACGTAATTTTGTGGGAGCAAAACGGAGTCTCAACGAAATGGAACAATTAGTCCAATCTCAGCTGCACAACGACAAGATAGCAGAGGCGTTATCGATTGAAGGCATCAATTGGAAGTTTATACCACCACATGCACCTCACTGGGGAGGCAAATGGGAATCGGCTGTGCGCTCTGTTAAGCTTCATTTGCACCGAGTAATCGGCCAGGCCGTTTTGACATTCGAACAAATGCATACATTGTTAGCGCAGGTGGAGGCGGTAATTAACTCACGGCCTTTGTGTGCAACCTCCGATACAGACGTTGGATATCTTTCGCCCGCACACATGCTGATCGGTCGTCCTTACACCACAGTACCAGACGGAGATTTGGATCAAGTGCCGGCAAATAGATTGGATTACTGGCAACAATCTCAGGCAATGTTGCAGGGTTTTTGGAAACGGTGGGTAGAGTACCTTACGTCGTTACAGCAGAGGCCTAAGTGGAAAATGAAATTGGCAAATCTGAAGCTTGATGATCTCGTATTAGTTAAGGACTCTCATACTCCCCCTGCGGCATGGATACTGGCACGCATCATTGAGACGCTTCCTGGCCCAGATGGACTAGTACGAACCCTTAAGTTAAAGACAGCTACAGGAGAGATGACCCGTCCCATAACCAAGGTGGCTCCTTTGCCTGTTTCAGAAACCTTGTTTCAGGGCCCGGCGGTATGTTGAGGAACCGATGTTAAATTTCTAATTGCCGAATTTAAACTTTGAAACTGAACGAACATTTGTATTTTTATGATTTCTTATTTGTGACACTTTGGTCACACCTTTTTTGGCTGATGCAATATTGAGCGTATGGTGAAATAGTTATGTATGTTGAGTTAATTGTGTGCTTACTGATCAACAGAAAACATCAAATGAAATCAAAATAAAATCTATTAAAAACCAAAAAACGAACCAGCAAGTATTTTATGCTTCAACATATATATATAAATTAGTTTCCATTTATTTTCGACGAATATGGCAATAATTTAATTGCACACATTTTCGTTCATTGACATATTTATTCATTAAATTTAATATATAATTATAAATTTCGTTCAAGAATATTTTTATTTTTTCACCTACATAATATATAATCACATTTCCATTTATTTAATTTATTCAATATATATATTTGAAATAAATAATTGTATTTCGATAGTAAATTCATAATTTACTTTAGTTTATCATTAATATAACAAATGTATTGTTAATTATATATTAAGCAAAAGTCATCAACGAACTTTAATAGGTTGGTTTTTTTTATTTTTTTTATTTTTACATAACAAAGAATGTATGCTGAAAAAGAAATAATAACTTGCATTTATAAGGTATTTACAGAATTCGCAAACAGGGAAGCCATTGAAAATAAAATAAATCCAGTGAAACTTTTATTTACAAATTCTGGGGATAAGCGTTAACGATAAATCCGGAACCAATTAATATGTAATATAAATTAAATACATAGAGCTTGGCAAGTTCACTCATTATCTCAAATAGATAAGTAATGCCGCCGCCAAGTTATAATTGCGACACACTAATCATATATAGGGTAATTGTTATAATATAATAATTTACTATAACAAGTAATGAACATCAACTGTCCATTATGAGTAGGTTTTGTGCCACGTTTTCTATAAATCGACCATTTATGACCGAGGGTACCACTCACGTAACAATTTTCGTATGTATTTTTAAAAATACCTTAAGACTTCATAATCTATATATATAAAATTGTAAGCCGTTTTTTTGTAATTTAATAAGTCATTCAGGAATCAACCAATTTTGCCAATTTTTTTTTGTAAATGTTCGTTGTGGCCCAAAGAAGGGTTTTTTTCCAAAAGAAAGCTAATTTTTGTCTAAATGACGGTAAATGCAGACTTTAAAGTTCAACAGATTTTTTCATCAGATTACCGTTGATATATATGTCAAAATCGAAAATTAGTTTAGACATTAATTTACGTAAATCTATATATATAAAAATCTCTTGCTGTTTGGTTTTGAATTTAATTAAAAGTGACTTTGATTAAGTAAATTGTTTAACTTAGGCGTTTTAAAACGAATGAATAAAAAGAATTCATTTCAATACAATGTAAACCTCTAACGTATTGTGTTATATGTCAATTTTTTGAGGTAAGAATTTAAAAACCACATTCAAAATGCCACTTCCAAGACGTTCAAATACTGGTAGACGAACACGAAACGCCACAGTTGTTAGAGAATTTCGTAGACGTAATGCGAACACGGTTGACAACAACATGGAATTGGCGGCTCATAATTATGATAGCACAATTGATTATAGCATATATTCCAATATTGGAAAAATGAATAAAGAATGTGTGCATTGCAGAGCATTGAAATTTATGAACGAACCGCCTGCCATGTGCTGTGCTTCTGGAAAAGTTAAATTGCCTGCATTAGAATCTCCACCAGACCCTTTGCACTCATTAATTTATGGAAATTCACAAGCGTCAAAGGAGTTTTTGAAAAATATTCAAAAGTACAATTCGTGCTTTCAAATGACATCTTTTGGGGCTACAAATATTATAAGAGATGGATTTATGCCGACCTTTAAGGTAATTACTTCTTAGTACTTACTATGCAATTTGATTTATGAGAAAAAACAATTCCAGATTCAAGGTCAGATATACCATAGGGCTGGGTCACTGTTGCCACTCCCAGATGCTGACCATCAGTTTTTACAAATATATTTCATTGGTGATGTTGATAAAGAATTGAACCATCGCTGTGCAATCGGTACAAATGTTAGAAGAGAAATCTTGAGTGAGCTGCAAAGATTTTTCCATCAGCACAATGAATTGGTCAAATTATTCAAGAATGCACTGGATCAGATGCCCACCGATGACCATAAAATCATAATACGTGCTGACAGACTAATGCACCAGCAATCGATGAAGTTGCAATCGTAGTAGTTGGAGAACAATTTCATCAAAGAAATATTGTTTTGCATCGTAGGAATGAGCAACTAAATCGTATTTCTGAACTCCATCGTTGTTATGACGCATTACAACACCCGATTTTGTTCTGCAGAGGAGATGACGGGTATCATATCAACAAACCAATGATAAATGCAAAAAAATTTGAAAATTACCACGTCGAACATTTAATTCGCCAGCAAGTAAATAAGGGGGCAGAGCAACGCTTGCCGGGCCAGCTAGTTTTATATAAATAAATAGACATTGTCGATATTAAATGTATTAAATCATATGAATATGATATATGTACATTTACTTCATTTAATATACCAACGCTCGACATCACACCACATATAGAGGTTTTTTGCCACGTTTTCTGTAAGTCGTGCAGTTATGAAGGAAGGTACCACTCACGTAACAATTTTCACATGTATTTTTAAAAATACCTTAAGACTTCATACTTTTATATAAATAAATAGACATTGCCGATATTAAATGTATTAAATCATATGAATATGATATATGTACATTTACTTCATTTAATATACGAACGCTCGACATCACACCACATATAGAGGTTTTTTGCCACGTTTTCTGTAAGTCGTGCAGTTATGAAGGAAGGTACCACTCACGTAACAATTTTCATATGTATTTTTAAAAAAACCTTAAGATTTCATACTTTTATATAAATAAATAGACATTTTTTTTTTTTTTTTTTTTTTTTGTTAGTCTGTATTTATTTGCAATCTATCCTATAAGGACAATAAGCAAATTATATAAGGAATTAACAATAGCAGTGTGAGTGAAGTAACAATAGTGGGTTTCATTAAATTAGAATACAGGTATAGAAGAGAGAAAATGTAGAAAGTATTGGTCAGATATGACAGATAATTTCAGAAAAGGTACGTGACGCTGCAGCCCTTCTTCTTCTTTGCAGAGCTCACCAGTCCACGTCTTGTCTGAATGGAAGATCCAGGGGGTGACAACTTTTGAGACGCCTTGTTTGGGTGCTGTTGTCTAGGAGATTAAGGGCCAGTGTGTTATTGTGTGTCTCCAGCCTGGAGCAGTGCCGAATGCCGTACCTCCTGATTTCACTGCTGACAGATGAGGCGCTCCAACAATCCTGCGGAGTAACTTGCTCTGGAAGCGTTGTATAATATTGACATTCGTGTCTAAAGCCGTGCCCCAGAGCTGGATGCCATAAGTCCACACCGGTTTAATTATGGCTTTGTACAGCAGCACCTTATTGCGGATGCTGAGCTGGGATTTGCTGCAGATGAGCCATTGCATCTTAGCCAGCTTTAAGTTGAGCTGAGCACGTTTTGTTTTTAGATGCGCTTTCCAGTTTAATCGCCTGTCCAGAGTAAGGCCCAGATATTTGACCGAGTTTACGCTCGGGAGAAGCGTCCCATGAAGACTGACCGGGGGGCAGTCGAGCCTGCGTGTGGCGAAGGTCATATGCAGGGACTTGTACGTGTTTATAGCAATGTTCCACCTGTAAAGCCAGGGCTCAAGTATGAGCAGTTGATCCTGTATGATTTCAATTCAATATATGAAATTTTCATTTAATATTCAATTCAATAATATATGAAATTTCCATTTAATATTCAATAGTATATGAAATTTTCATTTAATATTCAATTCAATAATATATGAAATTTCCATTTAATATTCAATAACATATGAAATTTTCATTTAATATTCAATTCAATAATATATGAAATTTTCATTTAATATTCAATAGTATATGAAATTTTCATTTAATATTCAATTCAATAAAATATGAAATTTCCATTTAATATTCAATAATATATGAAATTTTCATTTAATATTCAAAACATCAATATATGAAATTTCCATTTAATATTCAATAATATATGAAATTTTCATATAATATTCAAAACAATAATAAATAAAATTTTCATTCAATATTCAATAATATATGAAATTTTCATTTAGTATTCAATTTAATAATATATGAAATTTTCATTTAATATTCAATTCAATAATATATGAAATTTTCATTTAATATTCAATAACATATGAAATTTTCATTTAATATTCTGTTCACGCCAGAAAGGGTGACCAGCAGGGGAAAGAAGAAGGCTTATACTATCCCCGAACGGGCACACTGAATTAATTACTAAGCTAAGTTCTATGCAAAACTCCATCTTGTGTGGTTGAGTTTTTTTATCCCCGGTAACTACCATCGCATCCGAGATCTTCTTGGCCTCTTAGTTTTACAATAAATACTTCTAATCGTAAACGCCTTAACATTGTGACCCGGTCCGGTACTTGTTTACAATAAATCTGGCCTGTGTTCAATCGAGTTAACGCGCGTTTTAATTTCCTTCCACACTTGGGTAATAAGTCTGGGCTCTCAGATCAGAAGCTTCGCCCCGCTACAAACATTGGTCCTTCGAGCCGGATCTCCTTCCACACGCCCCAGCTTCGCATCGGTGAAGAATCTGATAAGTAGAGACACTCTTATTGCCATTCCATTTATTCAACAATACATACACATACATACGTACATACCGCTCTTTTCCAAAGCGACTTTTCACTCTAATTTGTGTGGACATTCCATTTATTTATTTATTTATTTATTTATTTATTTAACGTCAACTAAACAAAGTGCAATTGACTTAAACTAATTAAACTAATATAATTAAAAAGAAAGGAATAAACTAAAACATAAAGAAGCAGAAGGCGAAAAAAAGGTAGAAACAAGGAAAGTTAGGAGGCAGGAACAGTTCTAAGGAAGGCAAGGATTGATAAACGTAAAGAAGAAGGAGATATGTGAGGAGAAATAAAAAGGGAAAACTCATTGTAGTCACTACACACCACTCGAAGAGGGTCATGTAGGCTATAATTAGAGACGCATGTTCTTAAATTTAAAGGAACAAAATTGCGTGTTGGACGACACGGAACGGCAAAGTCTAATTTTCCCAATAAAAAGGGAGAGTCTATTTCCCCAGTTAGCAATTTATGAAGAAATACAATTCCGCTGACGAGTCTTCGACTTGATAAAGAGGGCAGATTCAGGAGAAGAAGTCTACTCTGGTAACGAGGGAGGGGCCTAGTTGGCTCCCAGTTTAGACCCCGTAGGGCGAACAATAAAAATTGTTTTTGGACTGATTCAATTCGTTGTTGGTGAATAGAATATTGAGGACTCCAAACTGGTGAGCAATATTCAAGCACTGGACGTACCAGGGATGTATATAAGATCTTAGTAATATAAGGATCACTGAACTCCTTGGACCAACGCTTTATAAAGCCTAGCAAAAATGTTGCTTTGTTAGCCACAGATGAAATGTGAAGCAGGAAGTTTAGTTTGGGATCAAAAATAATACCCAAATCTTCAACAGAAAAAACTCTATTTAGGATAGCGCCATTCATTGAGTAATTGGCAAGAAACGGCGAACGACGACAAAATGTCATAGATGAGCATTTCAGTGTGTTGAGATGGAGGTGATTAATCATGCACCACTCACTAAGCTTATTAATTTCAGCTTGTAAAATGGAATGAAGAGCTGGATCTTTAAATGATACGCAAAGCTTAACATCATCTGCAAACATAAATACATGAGAGTTATTTAAAACGTTAGGTAAATCATTAATAAACAGAGTAAATAGTAGTGGGCCCAGATGACTTCCTTGGGGAACACCAGATATGACATTAACATTTTTGGAAAGCGCAGATCTAAACAAAACTCTTTGAGTTCTATTGGTGAGGTACGACTTTAACCAGGATAAA
>JAEIGH010000486.1:0-39583 GCA_018903575.1 Drosophila saltans
GCCATATAATTGCAGCATGCCTCATAGACACAGGTAGTCCTATCTCCTTCGTAAAAAAGAATACATATACCGAAGGAAGTTAATTTAATTTCAGTTAAAAACAATTATCATGGCCTAAATAAGAGCCCGTTAAAAACTTATGGAAAGATAGTTTGTTATGTTCTAAAAAAAGTCAATAAAAATATTCTTTGATTTAGTAGTTGTTGAAAATGAGTCTATGAGTCATGGCGTGATCCTAGGGAGAGATTTTATGAGAGCATGCAATGTTAACCTAGATCTAGGTGCCTTGACGATGGTTGGCGTAGAAAAAGTGGAAAACGGAAGGCAACTTGATTTGGAGTCAAACGATGAGGCTTTGTCATTACAGAGGGGCGTAGAAAATGTCAGGAGGAAATTCCGCACTGAACCTAAAAGAAATTGTTACAAAATTGCTGAGGAGATTGTTAGTGAAACTGAAGATGAAAAGTCCGATAATGATAAAAGCCTAGAAAAGGATGAGATTGTGAGTAAAACTGGAGATGGAAAAATTGAAAGAAATACAGGTCTAGAGCAGAACGAAATTGTTAGCAAAACGGAAGATACTAATGCTGATATAGAAAGGAATGCAATTTTTAGACAAGCGTTTCAAGAAAAGATAAACAAAAAAGTAGAACCGTTGGCTGAAATAGAACGAGAGTTTTTAGATATCAACTACACAAATGTTGGGGAGGTTGATTATAAAATAGATGAGAAAATTGACTATAAACTTCAAAAACAATTTGCACAGCTATTTGAAAAGGCTTATTTGAAAGCACAGAGACCAGATATTCCGAACGTGAAATGTGAGATGAAGTTAAACTTGGACAATTCGAAACCATTTAGCTGCTCACCCAGAAGGCTGTCATATTCCGAAAAAGAGAAGTTGCAAGTGTTGCTTGATGAATACTTAGAGAAAAAGATTATTCGTCCAAGTGAGTCAGAGTACGCCTCACCCATAGTGTTAGTGCCAAAAAAATCTGGTGAGATTAGATTGTGTATTGATTTTAGAAGACTGAACAAGGTATTAATTAGGGACAACTATCCAATACCATTAATAGACGATTTGTTGGACAAGCTTGTCGATAAGAATTATTTTTCAAAATTAGATTTAAAAGATGGTTATTTTCATGTGTTTATGGAAGAAGAATCAGTTCGTTACACTTCATTTGTCACGCCCTTAGGGCAGTTTGAATTTCTAAGGATGCCGATGGGTCTTAAGAACGCTTCATCAGTATTTCAGAGATTTGTGAACAGAATATTTGCGGATATGATAAGGGACAATAAGGTCATAGTTTATCAGGATGACATTATGATCGCCAGTAAAACTGCTGCGGAGCACGTTAAAATTTTGGAAGAAGTTTTTCGAAGAATTGTTGAAAACAAACTAGAGTTACGAGTAGATAAATGCGAATTTTTGCAATCTAAGATAAAATATTTGGGATTTTGCGTATCAGAGAATGGCATTAAAGCAGATGATAAGGGCCTAGAGGCGGTAAAACAGTTTCCAATTCCGACAAAAATTCATGCTGTAAGAAGCTTTTTGGGGCTATGCTCTTATTTTCGTCGTTTTATAAAAAACTTCTCCACAATCGCAAAGCCTCTGTACGACTTGCTTAAAAAGATAAGGAATTCGTTTTTAGGGAAGAAGAGTTAGCTTGTTTCTCCTTGCTTAAGAATAAGTTATTACAGGCGCCAGTGTTGGCCATTTATAACCACAAGGACCAGGTAGAGTTACACTGCGATGCTAGCGCGTTAGGCTTCGGAGCTGTGCTGATGCAGAAAAAAGAGGATAAAAAACTGCATCCTGTCTTCTACTTCTCGAAGCGTACAACTGATGTTGAGTCAAAATACCATAGTTTTGAATTGGAGACCCTGGCTATTGTATATGCAGTACGAAGATTCAGAGTATATTTGCAAGGCAGACACTTTAAAGTGGTGACAGATTGTAACTCTTTAACACTTACTCTAAATCGAATAGAACTAAACCCTAGAATTGCCAGGTGGGCTCTTGAGCTACAGGAGTTTGATTATGAAGTAGTACACAGGTCAGGAAAGCAAATGCAGCATGTGGACGCGTTAAGCAGAAGTACTAATATACTTGTTGTGGAGACAAATAGCTTTGAAGACAATTTGGTCATATGCCAGCATAGGGATCCAAAAATAAAAGATATAAAAATAAAACTAGAAGCTGCGGAAGACAAGTTGTTTGAAATGAGAAACGGAATAGTTTATAGGAAAAGTAATGATGGTAGGATATTATTTTACGTACCGGAAGAAATGGAGGACTCGATCTTGTATAAGTACCACAATGAACTAGGTCATGTTGGAAGAGACAAGGTAATGGATGCTATTTCTAAAACTTATTGGTTTCCGAACCTTAAGGAGAAGGTTATGAGACACATAAACAACTGTCTGAAATGCGTGGCTTATTCGCCTCATTCTGGAAAAAGTGAAGGCATATTGCACAGCATTCCGAAAGGAAACCGACCCTTCGAGTTCGTTCATATTGACCACTGTGGCCCAATAGTCTCAGGCAGGAGTAAAAAGCATCTTTTTGTAGTAATAGACGGTTTTACCAAGTTCGTTCGATTATACCCGACAAAAACGACGGCCACAAAAGAAGCAGTGCAAGCGCTTAGAGACTTTTTTAGGTCGTACAGCCGGCCGGTTGCTATAATTTCGGACAGAGGAAGTTGTTTTACTTCGGTAGAATTTCAGGAGTTTATGAATGTTAATAATGTAAAGCATATAAAGATTGCCACGGGGTCTCCACAGGCAAATGGGCAGGTTGAGAGGGTGAATCGTAGCCTAGGCCCCATGTTGGCCAAGATTTCCGAACCCGAAAAGGGGCTTCATTGGGACCAAGTCATAGAAAACATTGAGTATTCTTTAAACAACACAATACATAGGAGCATAAAACAGATGCCGAGTAGAATGCTTTTTGGTATTGAGCAGAGAGGCAAAGTTATAGACGAGTTAAGAGAAGCAATACAACAGCTAGAGGTTGAAATAACACCAAGGGACCTAAAGAAAATTAGAAAAGAAGGAGAAGCACATCAAGAAAGTATCCAGAAGTATAATGAGCAACAGTACAATAAGAAAAGAAAAGCATCTTCAGGTTATTTGGCAGGAGATTATGTCATGGTGAAGAATTTTGATTGCACCCCTGGAGCGTCAAGGAAGTTAATCCCAAAGCACAAAGGGCCCTATGTAATAGATAAAGTCCTCAAAAATGACCGATTTTTGATCAAGGATGTGGAAGGCTTTCAGCTCGCACGCAACCCGTATCAAGGCGTTTGGAGTGGTCAGAACTTAAGGTTTTGGCTTGGTAAACAGAAAATGAAAAGTGTTTAAAAAAAAAAAAACTAAGAAACTAATTTGTAATGAACTATGAAAAAAAAAATGGAAATTGTAATTGTAAAGAATAGATTAAGAGAAAACAAAAAAAAAGAGTATTGTAAAACTGTATCGTTAAGACTGAATTGTTAGCCTTAAGTGTTAAATTAGCCACGTAAGGATCAGGGGATCTTACAGTCAGGACGGCCGAGTTGTAGAAGGGGGGGAAGAAAGGCCCACAATACGGCCCCTTTTTACACCAGTCTGTGGCGTTGCCCTTTGGCTCGTGGAGAGAAGAGTGCGGAAGTGTGGCAAGGCGACAGCGCGATCAAGAGAGGAGTTAGTGGTTGTGAAGTTGCGAAGCTGAGCAGTAGCAATAATAAAAGTCTGCACAAATAATTAAAATATATATAAAGGTTGTTTCCTTTTTCCTCCCACAATATCGAATTCGAAATCCATATCGATATCGAAATCCATTTCGAATTCGAAATCCATTTCGAATTCGAAATCCATATCGAAATCGAAATCTATTTCAATATCGAAATCCATTTCGATATCCATATAGAAATCCATTTCGATATCGAATTCCATATCAATTTAGAAATCCATTTCGAATTCGAAATCCATATCGATATCGAAATCCATATCAAATTCGAAATCCATTTCGATATCGAAATCCAAATAGAAATCCATTTCGATATCGAACTCCATATAAATTTCGAAATCCATTTCGAATTCGAAATCCATATCGATATCGAAATCCCTATCGAAATCGAAATCCATTTCGATATCGAAATCCATTTCGATATCGAAAACCATTTCGATATCGAAATCCATATCGAATTCGAAATCCATATCGAATTCGAATTCGAAATCCATATCGATATCGAAATCCATATCGATATCAAAATCCATATCGAATTCGAAATCCTTTTCGATATCGAAATCCATTTCGATTTCGAAATCCATATAGAAATCCATTTCGATATCGAACTCCATATAAATTTCAAAATCCATTTCGAATTCGAAATCCATATCGATATCGAAATCCATATCGAATTCGAAATCCATTTCGATATCGAAATCCATTTCGATATCGAAAACCATTTCGATATCGAAATCCATATCGAATTCGAAATCCATATCGAATTCGAATTCGAAATCCATATCGATATCGAAATCCATATCGATATCAAAATCCATATCGAATTCGAAATCCTTTTCGATATCGAAATCCATTTCGATTTCGAAATCCATATAGAAATCCATTTCGATATCGAACTCCATATAAATTTCGAAATCCATTTCGAATTCGAAATCCATTTCGATATCGAAATCCATTTCGAATTCGAAATCCATTTCGATATCGAAATCCATTTCGATTTCGAAATTCATATCGAAATCCATTTCGATATCGAATTCCATATCAATTTCGAAATCCATTTCGAATTCGAAATCCATATCGATATCGAAATCCATATCGATATCGAAATCCATTTCGAATTCGAAATCCATTTCGAATTCGAAATCCATTTCGATATCGAAATCCATTTCGATTTCGAAATCCATTTCGATATCGAAATCCATTTCGATATCGAAATCCATATCGAATTTCGAAATCCATTTCGAATTCGAAATCCATTTCGATATCGAAATCCATTTCGATTTCGAAATCCATTTCGATATCGAAATCCATTTCGATTTCGAAATTCATATCGAAATCCATTTCGATATCGAATTCCATATCAATTTCGAAATCCATTTCGAATTCGAAATCCATATCGATTTCGAAATCCATTTCGATATCGAAATCCATATCGAATTCGAAATCCATTTCGATATCGAAATCCATTTCGATTTCGAAATCCATATAGAAATCCATTTCGATATCGAAATCCATTTCGATTTCGAAATCCATATCGAAATCAATTTCGATATCGAATTCCATATCAATTTCGAAATCCATTTCGAATTCGAAATCCATTTCGAATTCGAAATCCATTTCGAATTCGAAATCCATTTCGATATCGAAATCCATATCGAAATCCATATCGATATCGAAATCCATATCGAATTCGAAATCCATTTCGATATCGAAATCCATTTCGATTTCGAAATCCATATTTCGAAATCCATTTCGATATCGAAATCCATTTCGATTTCGAAATCCATTCGATATCGAAATCCATTTTGATATCGAAATTCCATATCAATTTCGAAATCCATTTCGAATTCGAAATCCATATCGAATTCGAAATCCATATCGAATTCGAAATCCATTTCGATATCGAAATCCATTTCGATATCGAAATCCATTTCGATTTCGAAATCCATTTCGATATCGAAATCCATTTCGATTTCGAAATCCATATCGAAATCCATTTCGATATCGAATTCCATATAAATTTCGAAATCCATTTCGAATTCGAAATCCATATCGATATCGAAATCCATATCGATATCGAAATCCATTTCGAATTCGAAATCCATTTCGATATCGAAATCCATTTCGATTTCGAAATCCATATAGAAATCCATTTCGATATCGAATTCCATATAAATTTCGAAATCCATTTCGAATTCGAAATCCATATCGATATCGAAATCCATTTCGAATTCGAAATCCATTTCGATATCGAAATCCATTTCGATTTCGAAATCCATTTCGAATTCGAAATCCATATCGAATTCGAAATCCATTTCGATATCGAAATCCATATCGAATTCGAAATCCATATCGAATTCGAAATCCATATCGAATTCGAAATCCATATCGATATCGAAATCCATTTCGATATCGAAATCCATTTCGATATCGAAATCCATTTCGATTTCGAAATCCATTTCGATATCGAAATCCATTTCGATTTCGAAATTCCATATCGAAATCCATTTCGATATCGAATTCCATATAAATTTCGAAATCCATTTCGAATTCGAAATCCATATCGATATCGAAATCCATATCGAATTCGAAATCCATTTCGATATCGAAATCCATTTCGATTTCGAAATCCATATAGAAATCCATTTCGATATCGAAATCCATTTAAATTTCGAAATCCATTTCGAATTCGAAATCCATATCGAATTCGAAATCCATTTCGATATCGAAATCCATTTCGATATCAATTTCGAAATCCATTTCGAATTCGAAATCCTTATCGATATCGAAATCCATTTCGAATTCGAAATCCATATAGAAATCCATTTCGATATCGAAATCCATTTCGATTTCGAAATCCATATAGAAACCCATTTCGATATCGAAATCCATTTCGATTTCGAAATCCATATCGAAATCAATTTCGATATCGAATTCCATATCAATCCATTTCGAATTCGAAATCCATTTCGAATTCGAAATCCATTTCGAATATGAAATCCATATCGAATTCGAAATCCATATCGATATCGAAATCCATATCGAATTCGAAATCCATTTTGATATCGAAATCCATTTCGATTTCGAAATCCATATAGAAATCCATTTCGATATCGAAATCCATTTCGATTTCGAAATCCATGTCGAAATCCATTTTGATATCGAATTCCATATCAATTTCGAAATCCATTTCGAATTCGAAATCCATATCGAATTCGAAATCCATATCGAATTCGAAATCCATTTCGATATCGAAATCCATTTCGATATCGAAATCCATTTCGATTTCGAAATCCATTTCGATATCGAAATCCATTTCGATTTCGAAATCCATATCGAAATCCATTTCGATATCGAATTCCATATAAATTTCGAAATCCATTTCGAATTCGAAATCCATATCGATATCGAAGTCCATATCGAATTCGAAATCCATTTCGATATCGAAATCCATTTCGATTTCGAAATCCATTTCGATTTCGAAATCCATTTCGATATCGATATCGAAATCCATATCGAAATTTCGAATTCGAATCCATTTCGAATTCGAAATCCATATCGAATTCGAAATCGATTTCGATATCGAAATCGATTTCATATCAATTTCGAAATCCATTTCGAATTCGAAATCCATATCGAATTCGAAATCCATTTCGATATCGAAATCCATTTCGATATCGAAGTCCATTTCGATATCGAAATCCATTTCGATTTCGAATTCGAAATCCATTTCGATATCGAAATCCATATCGATATCGAAATCCATATCAAATTCGAAATCCATTTCGATATCGAAATCCATTTATATCAAATTCGAAATCCATTTCGATATCGAAATCCAATATTTCGAAATCCATTTCGATATCGAAATCCATCCATATCGAAATCCATTTCGATATCGAAATCCATTTCGAATTCGAAATCCATTTCGATATCGAAATCCATTTCGATATCGAAATCCATTTCGATATCGAAATCCATTTCGATATCGAAATCCATTTCGATTTCGAAATCCATATCGAATTCGAAATCCATATCGAATTTCGAAATCCATATCGATATCGAAATCCATTTCGATATCGAAATCCATATCGAATTCGAAATCCATTTCGATATCGAAATCCATTTCGATTTCGAAATCCATTTCGATTTCGAAATCCATTTCGATATCGAAATCCATTTCGATATCGAAATCCATTTAAATTTCGAAATCCATTTCGAATTCGAAATCCATATCGATATCGAAATCCATTTCGAATTCGAAATCCATTTCGATATCGAAATCCATTTCGATATCGAAATCCATATCGAATTCGAAATCCATTTCGAATTCGAAATCCATTTCGATATCGAAATCCATTTCGATATCGAAATCCATTTCGATATCGAAATCCATTTCGATATCGAAATCCATTTCGATATCGAAATCCATTTCGATATCGAAATCCATTTCGATATCGAAATCCATTTCGAATTCGAAATCCATATCGAATTCGAAATCCATATCGAATTCGAAATCCATTTCGATATCGAAATCCATTTCGATATCGAAATCCATTTCGATTTCGAAATCCATTTCGATATCGAAATCCATTTCGATTTCGAAATCCATATCGAAATCCATTTCGATATCGAATTCCATATCAATTTCGAAATCCATTTCGAATTCGAAATCCATATCGATATTCGAAATCCATATCGAATTCGAAATCCATTTCGATTTCGAAATCCATATCGATTTCGAAATCCATTTCGATATCGAAATCCATTTCGATATCGAAATCCATTTCGATTTCGAAATCCATTTCGATATCGAAATCCATTTCGATTTCGAAATCCATATCGAAATCCATTTCGATATCGAATTCCATATAAATTTCGAAATCCATTTCGAATTCGAAATCCATATCGATATCGAAATCCATATCGATTTCGAAATCCATTTCGATATCGAAATCCATTTCGATTTCGAAATCCATATCGAATTCGAAATCCATTTCGATATCGAATTCCATATCGAATTTCGAAATCCATTTCGAATTCGAAATCCATATCGAATTCGAAATCCATTTCGATATCGAAATCCATTTCGATATCGAATTTCGAAATCCATTTCGATATTCGAAATCCATATCGAATTTCGAAATCCATTTCGATATCGAAATCCATATCGAATTCGAAATCCATATCGATATCGAAATCCATATCGAATTCGAAATCCATTTCGATATCGAAATCCATTTCGAATTTCGAAATCCATTTCGAATATCGAAATCCATATCGATATCGAAATCCATTTCGATATCGAAATCCATTTCGATATCGAAATCCATTTCGATATCGAAATCCATTTATCGAAATCCATTTCGATATTCGAAATCCATTTCGATATCGAAATCCATATCGATTTCGAAATCCATTTCGAATTCGAAATCCATATCGATATCGAAATCCATATCGAAATCGAAATCCATTTCGATATCGAAATCCATTTCGATATCGAAATCCATTTCGATTTCGAAAATTCCATATCGAAATCCATTTCGATATCGAATTCCATATCGATTTCGAAATCCATTTCGAATTCGAAATCCATATCGAATTCGAAATCCATTTCGATATCGAAATCCATTTCGATATCGAATTTCGAATTTCCATATCGAAATCCATTTCGATATCGAAATCCATATCGATATCGAAATCCATTTCGAATTCGAAAATATCCATATCGAAATCCATTTCGATATCGAAATCCATTTCGATTTCGAAATCCATATCGAAATCCATTTCGATATCGAAATCCATTTCGATTTCGAAATCCATATCGAAATCAATTTCGATATCGAATTCCATATCAATTTCGAAATCCATTTCGAATTCGAAATCCATTTCGAATATCGAAATCCATATCGAATTCGAAATCCATTTCGATATCGAAATCCATATCGAAATCCATTTCGATTTCGAAATCCATATCGAATTCGAAATCCATTTCGATATCGAAATCCATTTCGATTTCGAAATCCATTTCGATATCGAAATCCATTTCGATATCGAAATCCATTTCGATTTCGAAATCCATGTCGAAATCCATTTTGATATCGAATTCCATATCAATTTCGAAATCCATTTCGAATTCGAAATCCATATCGAATTCGAAATCCATATCGAATTCGAAATCCATTTCGATATCGAAATCCATTTCGATATCGAAATCCATTTCGATTTCGAAATCCATTTCGATATCGAAATCCATTTCGATTTCGAAATCCATATCGAAATCCATTTCGATATCGAATTCCATATAAATTTCGAAATCCATTTCGAATTCGAAATCCATATCGATATCGAAATCCATATCGAATTCGAAATCCATTTCGATATCGAAATCCATTTCGATTTCGAAATCCATATAGAAATCCATTTCGATATCGAATTCCATATAAATTTCGAAATCCATTTCGAATTCGAAATCCATATCGAATTCGAAATGGATTTCGATATCGAAATGGATTTCATATCAATTTCGAAATCCATTTCGAATTCGAAATCCATATCGAATTCGAAATCCATTTCGATATCGAAATCCATTTCGATATCGAAGTCCATATACAAATCCATTTCGATATCGAAATCCATATCAATTTCGAATTCGAAATCCATATCGATATCGAAATCCATATCAAATTCGAAATCCATTTCGATATCGAAATCCATATCAAATTCGAAATCCATTTCGATATCGAAATCCAAATAGAAATCCATTTCGATATCGAACTCCATATAAATTTCGAAATCCATTTCGAATTCGAAATCCATATCGATATCGAAATCCATATCGAATTCGAAATCCATTTCGATATCGAAATCCATTTCGATATCGAAATCCATTTCGATATCGAAATCCATTTCGATATCGAAATCCATATCGAATTCGAAATCCATATCGAATTCGAAATCCATATCGATATCGAAATCCATATCGATATCAAAATCCATATCGAATTCGAAATCCTTTTCGATATCGAAATCCATTTCGATTTCGAAATCCATATAGAAATCCATTTCGATATCGAACTCCATATAAATTTCAAAATCCATTTCGAATTCGAAATCCATATCGATATCGAAATCCATTTCGAATTCGAAATCCATTTCGATATCGAAATCCATTTCGATATCGAAATCCATTCCGAATTCGAAATCCATTTCGACATCGAAATCCATTTCGATATCGAAATCTATTTCGACATCGAAATCCATTTCGATATCGAAATCCATTTCGATATCGAAATCCATTTCGATATCGAAATCCATTTCGATATCGAAATCCATTTCGATATCGAAATCCATTTCGATATCGAAATCCATTTCGATATCGAAATCCATTTCGATATCGAAATCCATTTCGAATTCAAAATCCATATCGAATTCGAAATCCATATCGATATCGAAATCCATTTCGAATTCGAAATCCATTTCGAATTCGAAATCCATTTCGAATTCGAAATCCACATCGAAATCCGTTTCGAATTCGAAATCCATATCGATATCGAAATCCATATCGAAATCCATTTCGGTATCGAATTCCCTATAAATTTCGAAATCCATTTCGAATTCGAAATAAATATCGATATCGAAATCCATATCGAATTCGAAATCCATTTCGATATCGAAATCCATTTCGATTTCGAAAATCATTTCCATATCGAAATCCATTTCGATTTCGAAATCCATGTAGAAATCCATTTAGATATCGAATTCCATATCGATATCGAAATCCATATCGATATCGAAATCCATATCGAATTCGAAATCCATTTCGATATCGAAATCCATTTCGATTTCGAAATCCATTTCCATATCGAAATCCATTTCGATTTCGAAATCCATATCGAAATCCATTTCGATATCGAATTCCATATCAATTTCGAAATCCATTTCGAATTCGAAATCCATATCGAATTCGAAATCCATATCGATATCGAAATCGAAATCCATTTCGATTTCGAAATCCATTTCGAATATCGAAATCCATTTCGATTTCGAAATCCATATCGAAATCGATTTCAATATCGAAATCCATTTCGATATCCATATAGAAATCCATTTCGATATCGAATTCCATATCAATTTCGAAATCCATTTCGAATTCGAAATCCATATCGATATCGAAATCCATATCGAAATATTTCGAAATCCATTTCGATATCGAAATCCAAATAGAAATCCATTTCGATATCGAAACTCCATATAAATTTCGAAATCCATTTCGAATTCGAAATCCATATCGATATCGAAATCCATATCGAAATCGAAATCCATTTCGATATCGAAATCCATTTCGATATCGAAATCCATTTCGATATCGAAATTCATTTCGATATCGAAATCCATTTCGAAATCCATATCGAATTCGAAATCCATATCGATATTCGAAATCCATATCGATATCGAAATCCATATCGATATCGAAATCCATATCGAATTCGAAATCCATTTCGATATCGAAATCCATTTCGATTTCGAAATCCATTTCGATATCGAAATCCATTTCGATATCGAACTCCATATAAATTTCGAAATCCATTTCGAATTCGAAATCCATTTCGAATTCGAAATCCATATCGATATCGAAATCCATTTCGAATTCGAAATCCCATTTCGATTCGAAATCCATTTCGATATCGAAATCCATTTCGATTTCGAAAATTCCATATCGAAATCCATTTCGATATCGAAATCCATATCAATTTCGAAATCCATTTCGATATCGAAATCCATATCGAATTCGAAATCCATATCGATATCGAAATCCATTTCGAATTTCGAAATCCATTTCGAATTCGAAATCCATATCGAATATCGAAATCCATTATTCGAAATCCATTTCGAAATCCATATCGATATCGAAATCCATTTCGAATATCGAAATCCATTTCGAATTCGAAATCCATTTCGAAATCGAAATCATCATATCGATATCGAAATCCATATCGAATATCGAAATCCATTTCGATATCGAAATCCATTTCGATTTCGAAATCCATTTCGAATTCGAAATCCATTTCGATATCGAAATCCATTTCGATATCGAAATCCATTTCGATATCGAAATCCATTTCGATATCGAAATCCATTTCGATATCGAAATCCATTTCGAATTCGAAATCCATTTCGATATCGAAATCCATTTCGATATCGAAATCCATTTCGATATCGAAATCCATTTCGATATCGAAATCCATTTCGATATCGAAATCCATTTCGATTTCGAAATCCATTTCGAATTCGAAATCCATATCGAATTCGAAATCCATTTCGATATCGAAATCCATATCGATATCGAAATCCATTTCGATATCGAAATCCATTTCGATATCGAAATCCATTTCGATTTCGAAATCCATTTCGATATCGAAATCCATTTCGATTTCGAAATCCATTTCGAATTCGAAATCCATATCGATATCGAAATCCATATCGATATCGAAATCCATATCGATATCGAAATCCATTTCGATATCGAAATCCATTTCGATTTCGAAATCCATTTCGATATCGAAATCCATTTCGATATCGAAATCCATTTCGATATCGAACTCCATATAAATTTCGAAATCCATTTCGAATTCGAAATCCATATCGATATCGAAATCCATATCGAATTTCGAAATCCATTTCGATATCGAAATCCATTTCGATATCGAAATCCATTTCGAAATCCATTTCGATATCGAAATCCATATCGATATCGAAATCCATTTCGATTTCGAAATCCATTTCGAATATCGAAATCCATTTCGATATCGAAATCCATTTCGATATCGAAATCCATTTCGATATCGAAATCCATTTCGATATCGAAATCCATTTCGATTTCGAAATCCATTTCGATTTCGAAATCCATTTCGAATTCGAAATCCATATCGAATATCGAAATCCATTTCGATATCGAAATCCATATCGATTTCGAAATCCATTTCGATTTCGAAATCGAATTCGAAATCCATTATCGATATCGAAATCCATTTCGAATATCGAAATCTATTTCGATATCGAAATCCATTTCGATTTCGAAATCCATATCGAAATCCATTTCGATATCGAATTCCATATCAATTTCGAAATCCATTTCGAATATCGAAATCCATTTCGATATCGAAATCCATATCGAATTTCGAAATCCATTTCGATATTCGAAATCCATTTCGAATTCGAAATCCATTTCGATATCGAAATCCATTTCGATATCGAAATCCATTTCGAATTTCGAAATCCATTTCGAATTCGAAATCCATTTCGAATATCGAAATCCATTTCGAATTCGAAATCCATTTCGAATATCGAAATCCATTTCGATATCGAAATCCATTTCGAATTCGAAATCCATTTCGAATATCGAAATCCATATCGATATCGAAATCCATTTCGAATTCGAAATCCATTTCGATATCGAAATCCATTTCGATATCGAAATCCATTTCGATATCGAAATCCATTTCGATATCGAAATCCATTTCGATATCGAAATCCATTTCGAATTTCGAAATCCATTTCGATATTCGAAATCCATATCGATATCGAAATCCATATCGAATTCGAAATCCATTTCGATATCGAAATCCATTTCGATTTCGAAATCCATTTCGATATCGAAATCCATTTCGATTTCGAAATCCATATCGAAATCCATTTCGATATCGAATTCCATATCGATATCGAAATCCATTTCGATATCGAAATCCATATCGAATTCGAAATCCATTTCGATATCGAAATCCATTTCGATTTCGAAATCCATTTCGATATCGAAATCCATTTCGAATTTCGAAATCATTTCCATATCGAAATCCATTTCGATATCGAATTCCATATCAATTTCGAAATCCATTTCGAATTCGAAATCCATATCGAATTCGAAATCCATATCGATATCGAAATCCATTTCGATTTCGAAATCCATTTCGATATCGAAATCCATTTCGATATCGAATTCCATATCAATTTCGAAATCCATTTCGATATCGAAATCCATATCGAATATTTCGAAATCCATATCGATATCGAAATCCATATCGAATTCGAAATCCATTTCGATTTCGAAATCCATTTCGATATCGAAATCCATTTCGATATCGAAATCCATATCGATATCGAAATCCATATCGATATCGAAATCCATATCGAAATCGAAATCCATTTCGATATTCGAAATCCATTTCGATATCGAAATCCATTTCGATATCGAAATCCATTTCGATTTCGAAATCCATATCGAAATCCATTTCGATATCGAATCGAAATCCATATCGAATTTCGAAATCCATTTCGAATTCGAAATCCATTTCGATATCGAAATCCATATCGATATTCGAAATCCATTTCGATATCGAAATCCATTTCGATATCGAAATCCATTTCGATATCGAAATCCATTTCGATATCGAAATCCATTTCGATATCGAAATCCATTTCGATATCGAAATCCATTTCGATATCGAAATCCATTTCGATATCGAAATCCATTTCGATATCGAAATCCATTTCGAAATCGAAATCCATTTCGATATCGAAATCCATTTCGATATCGAAATCCATTTCGATATCGAAATCCATTCCATTTCGAAATTGAAATCCATTTCGATTTCGAAATCCATTTCGCATTCGAAATCCATATCGCATTCGAAATCCATTTCGATATCGAAATCCATATCGATTTCGAAATCCATTTCGAATTTCGAAATCCATATCGATATCGAAATCCATTTCGAATTCGAAATCCATTTCGATATCGAAATCCATTTCGATATCGAAATCCATATCGATTTCGAAATCCATTTCGAATTCGAAATCCATATCGATATCGAAATCCATATCGATATCGAAATCCATATCGAATTCGAAATCCATTTCGATATCGAAATCCATTTCGATTTCGAAATCCATTTCGAATCGAAATCCATTTCGATATCGAACTCCATATCGAATTTCGAAATCCATTTCGAATTCGAAATCCATATCGATATCGAAATCCATATCGAATTCGAAATCCATTTCGATATCGAAATCCATTTCGATATCGAAATCCATATCGAATTCGAAATCCATTTCGAATTCGAAATCCATTTCGATATCGAAATCCATATCGATTTCGAAATCCATTTCGATATCGAAATCCATTTCGATATCGAAATCCATTTCGATATCGAAATCCATTTCGAATTCGAAATCCATTTCGATATCGAAATCCATTTCGAATTCGAAATCCATTTCGATATCGAAATCCATATCGATATCGAAATCCATTTCGATATCGAAATCCATTTCGATATCGAAATCCATTTCGATTTCGAAATCCATTTCGAATATCGAAATCCATTTCGAATATCGAAATCCATTTCGATTTCGAAATCCATTTCGAAATCCATATCGAAATCCATTTCGATATCGAATTCCATATCAATTTCGAAATCCATTTCGAATTCGAAATCCATTTCGATATCGAAATCCATATCGAATTCGAAATCCATTTCGATTTCGAAATCCATTTCGATATCGAAATCCATTTCGATATCGAATTCCATATCAATTTCGAAATCCATTTCGAATATTTCGAAATCCATATCGATATCGAAATCCATATCGAATTCGAAATCCATTTCGATATCGAAATCCATTTCGATTTCGAAATCCATTTCGATATCGAAATCCATTTCGATATCGAAATCCATTTCGATTTCGAAATCCATCATATCGAAATCCATTTCGATATCGAATTCCATATCGATTTCGAAATCCATTTCGATATCGAAATCCATATCGAATTTCGAAATCCATTTCGATATCGAAATCCATTTCGATTTCGAAATCCATCCATCGAAATCCATTTCGATATCGAACTCCATATAAATTTCGAAATCCATTTCGAATTCGAAATCCATATCGATATCGAAATCCATATCGAATTCGAAATCCATTTCGATATCGAAATCCATTTCGAATTCGAAATCCATTTCATATCGAAATCCATTTCGAAATCGAAATCCATATCGAAATCGAAATCCATATCGAATTCGAAATCCATTTCGATATCGAAATCCATATCGATATCGAAATCCATTTCGAATATCGAAATCCATTTCGATATCGAAATCCATTTCGAAATCCATATCGAAATCCATTTCGATATCGAAATCCATTTCGATATTCGAAATCCATTTCGAATTCGAAATCTATTTCGACATCGAAATCCATTTCGATATCGAAATCCATTTCGATTTCGAAATCCATATCGAAATCCATTTCGATATCGAATTCCCTATAAATTTCGAAATCCATTTCGAATTCGAAATCCATATCGATATCGAAATCCATATCGAATTCGAAATCCATTTCGATATCGAAATCCATTTCGATTTCGAAAATCATTTCCATATCGAAATCCATTTCGATTCCGAAATCCATGTAGAAATCCATTTAGATATCGAATTCCATATCGATATCGAAATCCATATCGATATCGAAATCCATATCGAATTCGAAATCCATTTCGATATCGAAATCCATTTCGATTTCGAAATCCATTTCCATATCGAAATCCATTTCGATTTCGAAATTCATATCGAAATCCATTTCGATATCGAATTCCATATCAATTTCGAAATCCATTTCGAATTCGAAATCCATATCGAATTCGAAATCCATATCGATATCGAAATCCATATCGAATTCGAAATCCTTTTCGATATCGAAATCCATTTCGATTTCGAAATCCATATCGATTTCGAATTCGAAATCCATATCGATATCGAAATCCATATCGAATTCGAAATCCATTTCGATATCGAAATCCATATCGAAATCCATTTCGAAATTTTCGATATCGAAATCCATATCGATATCGAAATCCATATCGATTTCGAAATCCATTTCGATATCGAAATCCATTTCGATATCGAAATCCATTTCGATATCGAAATCCATATCGAATTCGAAATCCATATCGAATTCGAAATCCATATCGATATCGAAATCCATTTCGATATCGAAATCCATATCGAATTCGAAATCCATTTCGATATCGAAATCCATTTCGATTTCGAAATCCATATAGAAATCCATTTCGATATCGAACTCCATATCAATTTCGAAATCCATTTCGAATTCGAAATCCATATCGAATTCGAAATCCATTTCGATATCGAAATCCATTTCGATATCGAAATCCATTTTCGAAATCCATTTCGATATCGAAATCCATTTCGATATCGAAATCCATTTCGATATCGAAATCCATTTCGAATTCGAAATCCATTTCGATATCGAAATCCATTTCGATATCGAAATCCATTTCGATTTCGAAATCCATATCATTTCGAAATTTCGATATCGAAATCCATTTCGATATCGAAATCCATTTCGATATCGAAATCCATTTCGATATCGAAATCCATTTCGATATCGAAATCCATTTCGATTTCGAAATCCATTTCGAATTCGAAATCCATATCGAATTCGAAATGGATTTCGATATCGAAATGGATTTCATATCAATTTCGAAATCCATTTCGAATTCGAAATCCATATCGAAATCCATTTCGAATTCGAAATCCATATCGAAATGGATTTCGATATCGAAATCCATTTCGATATCGAAGTCCATTTCGATATTCGAAATCCATTTCGATATCGAAATCCATTTCGATATCGAAATCCATATCGAATTCGAAATCCATTTCGATATCGAAATCCATTTCGATTATCGAAATCCATTTCGAAATCCAAATCGAAATCCATTTCGATATCGAAATCCATTTCGATATCGAAATCCATTTCGAAATCCATATCGATATCGAAATCCATTTCGAATTCGAAATCCATTTCGATATCGAAATCCATTTCGAATTCGAAATCCATTTCGATATCGAAATCCATTTCGATATTCGAAATCCATTTCGATATCGAAATCCATTTCGATTTCGAAATCCATTTCGATATTCGAAATCCATTTCGATTTCGAAATCCATATCGAAATCCATTTCGATATCGAAATCCATTTCGATTTCGAAATCCATATAGAAATCCATTTCGATATCGAAATCCATATCAATTTCGAAATCCATTTCGAATTCGAAATCCATATCGATATCGAAATCCATATCGAATTCGAAATCCATTTCGATATCGAAATCCATTTCGATTTCGAAAATCCATTTCCATATCGAAATCCATTTCGATTTCGAAATCCTATTTCGATTTCGAAATCCATTTCGATATCGAAATCCATATCGATATCGAAATCCATATCGATATCGAAATCCATTTCGAATTCGAAATCCATTTCGATATCGAAATCCATTTCGATATCGAAATCCATTTCGAAATCCATTTCGATATCGAAATCCATTTCGATTTCGAAATCCATTTCGATATCGAAATCCATTTCGAATATCGAAATCCATTTCGATATCGAAATCCATTTCGATATCGAAATCCATTTCGAATTCGAAATCCATATCGAATTCGAAATCCATTTCGAATTCGAAATCCATTTCGATATCGAAATCCATTTCGATTTCGAAATCCATATCGATATCGAAATCCTATTTCGATATCGAAATCCATTTCGATTCGAAATCCATTTCGATATCGAAATCCATTTCGATATCGAAATCCATTTCGAATTCGAAATCCATTTCGATATCGAAATCCATTTCGATTTCGAAATCCATATCGATATCGAAATCCATATCGAAATCCATTTCGATATCGAAATCCATTTCGATATTCGAAATCCATTTCGATATCGAAATCCATTTCGATATCGAAATCCATTTCGATATCGAAATCCATATCGATATCGAAATCCATTTCGATATCGAAATCCATATCGATATCGAAATCCATTTCGATTTCGAAATCCATTTCGATATCGAAATCCATTTCGATATCGAAATCCATTTCGATATCGAAATCCATTTCGATTTCGAAATCCATTTCGATATCGAAATCCATTTCGATATCGAAATCCATATCGATTTCGAAATCCATTTCGAATTCGAAATCCATATCGATTTCGAAATCCATTTCGATATCGAAATCCATTTCGATATCGAAATCCATTTCGATATCGAAATCTTCATTTCGATATCGAAATCCATTTCGATATTCGAAATCCATTTCGATTTCGAAATCCATTTCGCATTCAAAATCCATATCGCATTCGAAATCCATTTCGATATCGAAATCCATATCGATTTCGAAATCCATTTCGATTTCGAAATCCATATCGATATCGAAATCCATATCGAAATCCATTTCAATATCGGAAACCATTTCGATATCGAAATCCTTATCGATTTCGAAATCCATTTCGATATCGAAATCCATATCAATTTCGAAATCCATTTCGAATTCGAAATCCATATCGATATCGAAATCCATATCGATATCGAAATCCATATCGATATTCGAAATCCATTTCGAATTCGAAATCCATTTCGATATCGAAATCCATTTCGATTTCGAAATCCATTTCGATATCGAAATCCATTTCGATATCGAACTCCATATAAATTTCGAAATCCATTTCGAAATCGAAATCATTTCGAATATCGAAATCATTTCGATATCGAAATCCATATCGAATTCGAAATCCATTTCGATATCGAAATCCATTTCGATATCGAAATCCATATCGAATTCGAAATCCATTTCGATTTCGAAATCCATTTCGAATTCGAAATCCATTTCGATATCGAAATCCATTTCGATTTCGAAATCCATTTCGATATCGAAATCCATTTCGATATCGAAATCCATTTCGATATCGAAATCCATTTCGATATTGAAATCCATTTCGATTTCGAAATCCATTTCGCATTCAAAATCCATCCATTTCGCATTCGAAATCCATTTTGATATCGAAATCCATATCGATTTCGAAATCCATTTCGATTTCGAAATCCTTATCGATATCGAAATCCATTTCAATATCGAAATCTATTTCGATATCAAAATCCATATCGAAATCCATTTCGATATCGAAATCCATTTCGATTTCGAAATCCATTTCGATATCGAAATCCATTTCGATATCGAATTCTCATATCGAAAATTTCGAAATCCATTTCGAATTCGAAATCCATTTCGATATCGAAATCCATTTCGAATTCGAAATCCATTTCGATTTCGAAATCCATTTCATTTCGAAATCCATTTCGATATCGAATTCCATATCAATTTCGAAATCCATTTCGAATTCGAAATCCATATCGATATCGAAATCCATATCGAATTCGAAATCCATTTCGATATCGAAATCCATTTCGATTTCGATTTCGAAATCCATTTCGATATCGAAATCCATTTCGATTTCGAAGAAATCCATTTCGAAATCCATTTCGATATCGAAATCCATATCGATTTCGAAATCCATTTCGATATCGAAATCCATATCGAATTCGAAATCCATTTCGATATCGAAATCCATTTCGATTTCGAAATCCTATATAGAAATCCATTTCGATATCGAACTCCATATAAATTTCGAAATCCATTTCGAATTCGAAATCCATTTCGAATTCGAAATCCATATCGATATCGAAATCCATTTCGATATCGAAATCCATTTCGATATCGAAATCCATTTCGATATCGAAATCCATTTCGAATTCGAAATCCATTTCGATATCGAAATCCATTTCGATATCGAAATCCATTTCGATATCGAAATCCATTTCGATATCGAAATCCATTTCGAATATCGAAATCCATTTCGATATCGAAATCCATTTCGATATCGAAATCCATTTCGATATCGAAATCCATTTCGATATTCGAAATCCATTTCGATATCGAAATCCATTTCGATATCGAAATCCATTTCGATATCGAAATCCATTATTTCGAAATCCATTTCGATTTCGAAATCCATTTCGATATCGAAATCCATTTCGATATCGAAATCCATTTATCGAATTCGAAATCCATTTCGATATCGAAATTCCATATCGAAATTTCGAAATCATTTCATTTCGAAATCCATTTCGATATCGAATTCCATATAAATTTCGAAATCCATTTCGAATTCGAAATCCATATCGATATCGAAATCCATATCGAATTCGAAATCCATTTCGATATCGAAATCCATTTCGATTTCGAAAATCATTTCCATATCGAAATCGATTTCGAAATTTCGATTTCGAAATCCATTTCGATATCGAAATCCATTTCGATATCGAAATCATTTCGATATTCCAATATCGATATCGAAATCCATTTCGATATCGAAATCCATATCGATATTCGAAATCCATTTCGATATCGAAATCCATTTCGATTTCGAAATCCATTTCCATATCGAAATCCATTTCGATTTCGAAATTCATATCGAAATCCATTTCGATATCGAATTCCACATCAATTTCGAAATCCATTTCGAATTCGAAATCCATATCGAATTCGAAATCCATTTCGATTCGAAATATTCGATATCGAAATCCATTTCGAATTCGAAATCCATATCGATATCGAAATCCATATCAAATTCGAAATCCATTTCGATATCGAAATCCATTCGAAATCGAAATCCATTTCGATATCGAACTCCATATCAAATATTTCGAAATCCATTTCGAATTCGAAATCCATATCGATATCGAAATCCATATCGAATTCGAAATCCATTTCGATATCGAAATCCATTTCGATATCGAAATCCATTTCGATATCGAAATCCATTTCGATATCGAAATCCATTTCGAATTCGAAATCCATATCGAATTCGAAATCCATATCGATATCGAAATCCATATCGATATCGAAATCCATATCGAATTCGAAATCCATTTCGATATCGAAATCCATTTCGATTTCGAAATCCATTTCGAAATCGAAATCCATTTCGATATCGAATTCCATATATCCATTTCGATTTCGAAATCCATTTCGATATTCGAAATCCATATCGAATTCGAAATCCATTTCGATATCGAAATCCATTTCGATATCGAAATCCATTTCGATATCGAAATCCATTTCGAATTCGAAATATCATATCGAAATCCATTTCGATATCGAAATCCATTTCGATATCGAAATCCATTTCGATTTCGAAAATCCATTTCGATATCGAAATCCATTTCGATATCGAATTCCATATCGATATCGAAATCCATTTCGAATTCGAAATCCATTATCGATATTCGAAATCCATATCGATATCGAAATCCATTTCGAATTCGAAATCCATTTCGAATTCGAAATCCATATCGAAATCGAAATCCATTTCGATATCGAAATCCATTTCGATATCGAAATCCATTTCGATATTCGAAATCCATTTCGATATCGAAATCCATTTCGATATCGAAATCCATATCGATATCGAAATCCATTTCGATATCGAAATCCATTTCGATATCGAAATCCATTTCGAATTCGAAATCCATATCGAATTCGAAATCCATATCGACATCGAAATCCATTTCGATATCGAAATCCATTTCGATATCGAAATCCATTTCGATATCGAAATCCATATCGAAATCCATTTCGATATCGAAATCCATATCGATTTCGAAATCCATTTCGAATTCGAAATCCATATCGATATTCGAAATCCATTTCGATATCGAAATCCATTTCGATATCGAAATCCATTTCGATATCGAAATCTATTTCGATATCGAAATCCATTTCGATATCGAAATCCATTTCGATATTCGAAATCCATTTCGATATCGAAATCCATTTCGATATCGATATCGAAATCCATTTCGATTTCGAAATCCATTTCGATATCGAAATCCATTTCGATATCGAAATCCATATCGAATTTCGAAATCCATTTCGAATTCGAAATCCATATCGATATCGAAATCCATATCGATATCGAAATCCATTTCGATATTCGAAATCCATTTCGAATTTCGAAATATCCATTTCGAATATCGAAATCCATTTCGAATATCGAAATCCATTTCGATATCGAAATCCATTTCGATATTCGAAATCCATTTCGATATCGAAATCCATTTCGATTCGAAATATCGAAATCCATTTCGATATCGAAATCCATATCGAATTCGAAATCCATTTCGAATTCGAAATCCATTTCGATATCGAAATCCATTTCGATATCGAAATCCATTTCGATATCGAAATCCATTTCGATATCGAAATCCATTTCGATATTCGAAATCCATTTCGATATCGAAATCCATTTCGATATCGAAATCCATTTCGATTTCGAAATCCATTTCGATATCGAAATCCATTTCGATATCGAAATCCATTTCGATATCGAAATCCATTTCGAATTTCGAAATCCATTTCGAATTCGAAATCCATTTCGATATCGAAATCCATATCGATATCGAAATCCATTTCGATATCGAAATCCATTTCGAATTCGAAATCCATTTCGAATTCGAAATCCATTTCGATATCGAAATCCATTTCGATATCGAAATCCATTTCGAATTCGAAATCCATTTCGATATCGAAATCCATTTCGATTTCGAAATATTTCGATATCGAAATCCATTTCGATATCGAATTCCATATCGATTTCGAAATCCATTTCGAATTCGAAATCCATTTCGATATCGAAATCGATATCGAATTCGAAATATCGATTTCGAAATCCATTTCGATATCGAAATCCATATCGATTTCGAAATCCATTTCGATATCGAAAATCCATTTCGAAATCGAAATATTTCGAAATTCGAAATCCATTTCGATATCGAAATCCATTTCGATATCGAAATCCATTTCGAATTCGAATATCGATTTCGAATTCGAAATGGATTTCGAAATCGATATGGAATTCGATATCGAAATGGATTTCGAAATCCATTTCGATATCGAAATGTATATCGAATTCGAAATCCATTTCGAAATCGAAATCCATTTCGATATCGAAATCCATATCGAATTCGAAATCCATTTCGATATCGAAATGGATTTCGAATTCGAAATGGATTTCGAAATCGATATGGATTTCGAAATTGATATGGAATTTCGATATCGAAATGGATTTCGAAATCGAAATCCATTTCGATATCGAAATCGATTTCGATATCGAAATTCGATTTCGAAATCCATTTCGATATGGATTTCGATATCGAAATCCATTTCGAATTCGAAATCCATATCGATATCGAACATTTCGATATCGAAATGGATTTCGAATTCGATATGGATTTCGAATTCGAAATGGATTTCGATATCGAAATGGATTTCGAATATCGAAATCCATTTCGAATATCGAAATCGATTTCGATTTCGAAATGGATTTCGAAATTCGATATGGATTTCGATATCGAAATGGATTTCGATATATCGAAATGGATTTCGAAATCGAAATCGATTTCGAATTCGATATGGATTTCGATATCGAAATCGATTTCGAATTCGAAATGGATTTCGAATTCGAAATGGATTTCGATATCGAAATGGATTTCGATATCGAAATGGATTTCGAAATCGATATGGATTTCGATATCGAAATCGATTTCGATATTGAAATAATTTCGATATCGAAATCGATTTCGAAATCGAAATGCATTTCGAAATCGATATGGATTTCGATATCGAAATGGATTTCGAATCGATATGGATTTTCGAAATCGAAATGGATTTCGAAATCGAAATGGATTTCGATATCGAAATGGATTTCGATATCGAAATGGATTTCGATATCGAAATGGATTTCGATATCGAAATGGATTTCGATATCGAAATCGATTTCGATATCGAAATGGATTTCGATATCGATATGGATTTCGATATCGAAATGGATTTCGAATTCGAAATGGATTTCGATATATCGAAATGGATTTCGATATCGAAATGGATTTCGATATCGAAATGGATTTCGAATTCGATATGGATTTCGATATCGATATGGATTTCGAATTCGAAATGGATTTCGAAATCTATATGGAATTCGATATCAAATCGATTTCGAAATGGATTTCGATATCGAAATGGATTTCGAAATCGAAATGGATTTCGATATCGAAATGGATTTCGATATCGAAATGGATTTCGATATCGAAATGGATTTCGAATTCGATATGGATTTCGAATATCGAAATGGATTTCGATATCGAAATCCATTTCGAAATCGAAATGGATTTCGATATCGAAATGGATTTCGAAATCGAAATGGATTTCGATATCGAAATGGATTTCGATATTCGAAATGGATTTCGATATCGATATGGATTTCGAATTCGAAATGGATTTCGAAATTCGAAATGGATTTCGATATCGAAATCGAAATCGAAATGGATTTCGATATCGAAATGGATTTCGAAATCGAAATGGATTTCGAATTCGAAATGGATTTCGATATTGAAATAGATTTCGATATTCGAAATCGATTTCGTAAATTGATATCGAATTCGATATCGAAATGGATTTCGAAATGGATTTCGAAATCGAAATGGATTTCGATATCGAAATCGATTTCGATATCGAAATCGATTTCGATATCGAAATGGATTTCGAAATCGAAATGCATTTCGAAATCGATATGGATTTCGATATCGAAATGGATTTCGAATATCGATATGGATTTCGATATCGAAATGGATTTCGAAATCGAAATGGATTTCGATATCGAAATGGATTTCGATATCGAAATGGATTTCGATATCGAAATGGATTTCGATATCGAAATGGATTTCGATATCGAAATGGATTTCGAATTCGAAATGGATTTCGAATTCGATATGGATTTCGAATTCGAAATGGATTTCGAAATTCGATATGGATTTCGATATCGAAATGGATTTCGATTTCGATATGGATTTCGATATCGAAATGGATTTCGAAATCGAAATGGATTTCGAAATCGAAATGGATTTCGATTTCGAAATTTCGAAATCGATTTCGAATTTCGATAATGGATTTCGATATCGAAATGGATTTCGAATTCGAAATGGATTTCGAAATCGAAATGGATTTCGATATCGAAATTTCGAAATCGATATGGATTTCGATATCGAAATGGATTTCGAAATCGAAATGGATTTCGATATCGAAATGGATTTCGATATTCGAAATGGATTTCGATATCGAAATGGATTTCGAAATCGAAATGGATTTCGAAATCGAAATGGATTTCGATATATCAAAATGGATTTCGATATCGATATGGATTTCGAATATCGAAATGGATTTCGAAATCGAAATGGATTTCGAATTCGATATGGATTTCGATATCGAAATGGATTTCGAAATTTCGAAATGGAATTCGATATCGAAATGGATTTCGATATCGAAATGGATTTCGAAATCGAAATGGATTTCGAATTCGAAATGGATTTCAATATTGAAATAGATTTCGAATTCGAAATGGATTTCGATATCGAAATGGATTTCGATATCGAAATGGATTTCGAAATCGAAATGGATTTCGATATCGAAATGGATTTCGATATCGAAATGGATTTCGATATCGAAATGGATTTCGAAATCGAAATGGATTTCGAAATCGATATGGATTTCGATATCGAAATGGATTTCGAATTCGAAATGGATTTCGAATTCGAAATGGATTTCGATATCGAAATGGATTTCAATATCGAAATGGATTTCGAATATCGAAATGGATTTCGATATCGAAATGGATTTCGATATCGAAATGGATTTCGATATCGAAATGGATTTCGAATATGATATGGATTTCGATATCGAAATGGATTTCGAATATCGAAATGGATTTCGAATATCGAAATGGATTTCGATATCGAAATGGATTTCGATATCGAAATGGATTTCGATATTTCGAAATGGATTGGATTTCGATATCGAAATGGATTTCGATATCGATATGGATTTCGAATTCGAAATGGATTTCGATATCGAAATGGATTTCGAATATCGAAATGGATTTCGATATCGAAATGGATTTCGAATTCATATGGATTTCGAAATCGAAATGGATTTCGATATCGAAATGGATTTCGAAATTCGATATGGATTTCGATATCGAAATGATTTCGATTTCGAAATCGATATGGATTTCGATATCGAAAATGAATTCGGAATTCGATATGGATTTCGAAATGGATTTCGATATCGAAATGGATTTCGAAATCGAAATGGATTTCGATATCGAAATGGATTTCGATATTCGATATGGATTTCGATATCGATATGGATTTCGAATTCGAAATGGATTTCGAAATTGATATGGAATTCGATATCGAAATGGATTTCTATATGGATTTCGAAATCCAAATGGATTTCGAATTCGATATCGAAATGGATTTCAATATTGAAATTGAAAGATTTCGAATTCGAAATGGATTTCGAAATTGATATGGAATTCGATATCGAAATGGATTTCGATTTCGAAATGGATTTCGAAATCGATAAGGATTTTGATATCGAAATAGTTTCCGATATTGAAATAGATTTCGATATCGATAAGGATTTCGAAATCGAAATGCAATTCGAAATCGATATGGATTTCGATATCAAAATGGATTACGAATGCGATATGGATTTTGAATGCGAAATGGAATTCGAAATCGAAATGGATTTCAATATCGAAATGGATTTCGATGTCGAAATAGATTTCGATATCGAAATGGATTTCGATGTCGAAATAGATTTCGATATCGAAATGGATTTCGATGTCGAAATAGATTTCGATATCGAAATGGATTTCGAAGTCGAAATAGATTTCGATATCGAAATGGATTTCGATGTCGAAATAGATTTCGATATCGAAATGGATTTCGAATTCGAAATGGATTTCGATATCGAAATGGATTTCGATATCGAAATGGATTTCGAATTCGAAATGGATTTCGATATCGAAATGGATTTCGAATCATATGGATTTCGAAATCGAAATGGATTTCGATATCGAAATGGATTTCGATATTCGAAATGGATTTCGAATATCGAAATGGATTTCGATATCGAAATGGATTTCGATATCGAAATGGATTTCGAATTCGAAATGGATTTCGAAATCGAAATGGATTTCGATATCGAAATGGATTTCGAAATCGAAATGGATTTCGATATCGAAATGGATTTCGATATCGAAATGGATTTCGATATTCGAAATGGATTTCGAAATCGAAATCGAAATGGATTTCGAATATCGAAATGGATTTTTCGAAATCGAAATCGAATTTCGAAATTTCGATTTCGAAATTCGAAATCGAATTCGAAATGGATTTCGATATCGAAATGGATTTCGATATCGAAATGGATTTCGAAATCGAAATTTCGATTTCGATATGGATTTCGATATCGAAATGGATTTCGAATATCGAAATGGATTTCGATATCGAAATGGATTTCGATATCGAAATGGATTTCGATATCGAAATCCATTTCGATATCGAAATCCATTTCGATTTCGAAATGGATTTCGAATTTCGATATGGATTTCGAATTCGAAATCGATTTCGATATCGAAATGGATTTCGATATCGAAATGGATTTCGATATCGAAATGGATTTCGATATCGATTTCGATATCGAAATGGATTTCGATATCGAAATCAATGGATTTCGATATCGAAATCCATTTCGATATCGAAATCCATTTCGATTTCGAAATCCATTTCGATATCGAAATCCATATCGAATTCGAAATGGATTTCGAATTCGAAATGGATTTCGATATCGAAATCGATATCGATTTCGAAATGCATTTCGATTTCGAAATGGATTTCGATATCGAAATCCATTTCGATATCGAACTGATTTCGATATCGAAATCCATTTCGATTTCGAAATCCATTTCGATATCGAAATCCATTTCGATATCGAAATCCATTTCGATATCGAAATCGATTTCGATATCGAAATCCATTTCGATATCGAAATCCATATCGAAATCGAAATCGAAATCGATTTCGATATCGATTTCGAAATCCATTTCGATATCGAAATCCATTTCGATATCGAAATCCATTTCGAAATCGAAATCCATTTCGAATTCGAAATCCATTTCGATATCGAAATCCATATCGAAATCGAAAATCCATTTCGATATCGAAATCCATTTCGATATCGAAATCCATTTCGATATCGAAATCGATATCGATTTCGAAAATTCGATTTCGAATATCGAAATCCATTTCGATATCGAAATCCATTTCGATATCGAAATCCATTTCGATATCGAAATCCATTTCGATTAATTCGATATCGAAATCCATTTCGATATCGAAATCCATATCGATTTCGAAATCCATTTCGAATTCGAAATCCATATCGAAATCGAAATTCCATTTCGATATCGAAATCCATTTCGATATCGAAATCCATTTCGATATCGAAATCCATTTCGATATCGAAATCCATTTCGATATCGAAATCCATTTCGATTTCGAAATCCATTTCGATTTCGAAATCCATTTCGATATTCGAAATCCATTTCGATATCGAAATCCATATCGATATCGAAATCCATTTCGATATCGAAATCCATTTCGATTTCGAAATCCATTTCGATATCGAAATCCATTTCGAATTCGAAATCCATTTCGAAATCCGAAATCGATTTCGAAATCCATATCGATATCGAAATCCATATCGATATCGAAATCCATATCGAATTTCGAAATCCATTTCGATATCGAAATCCATTTCGATTTCGAAATTTCGATATCGAAATCCATTTCGATATCGAAATCCATATCGAATTTCGAAATCCATTTCGAATTTCGAAATCCATTTCGATATTCGAAATCCATATCGATATTCGAAATCCATATCGATTTCGAAATCCATTTCGATTTCGAAATCCATATCGAAATCGAATTTCGATATCGAAATCCATTTCGACATCGAAATCCATTTCGATATCGAAATCCATTTCGATATCGAAATCCATTTCGAATTCGAAATCCATTTCGATTTCGAAATCCATTTCGATATTCGAAATCCATATCGCATTCGAAATCCATTTCGATATCGAAATCCATATCGATTTCGAAATCCATTTCGATTTCGAAATCCATATCGATATCGAAATCCATTTCAATATCGAAATCTATTTCGATATCGAAATCCATATCGATTTCGAAATCCATTTCGATATCGAAATCCATTTCGATATCGAAATCCATATCAATTTCGAAATCCATTTCGAATTCGAAATCCATTTTCGATATCGAAATCCATTTCGATATCGAAATCCATTTCGATATTCGAAATCCATTTCGATTTCGAAATCCATTTCGATATCGAAATCCATTTCGATATCGAAATCCATTTCGATTTCGAAATCCATTTCGATATTCGAAATCCATTTCGATATCGAAATCCATATCGATATTCGAAATCCATTTCGATATCGAAATCCATTTCGATTTCGAAATCCATTTCGATATCGAAATCCATTTCGATATCGAAATCCATTTCGATTTCGAAATCCATATCGAAATCCATTTCGATATCGAAATCCATTTATCGATTTCGAAATCCATATCGAATTCGAAATCCATTTCGATATCGAAATCCATATCGATTTCGAAATCCATTTCGATATCGAAATCCATTTCGAAATCGAAATCCATTTCGAATTCGAAACCCATTTCGATATTGAAATCCATTTCGAAATCCATTTCGATATCGAATTCCATATCAATTTCGAAATCCATTTCGAATTCGAAATGCATTTCGTTATCGAAATCCATATCGAATTCGAAATCCATTTCGATATTGAAATCCATTTCGATATCGAAATCCATTTCGATTTCGAAATCCATTTCGATATCGAAATCCATTTCGATATCGAAATCCATTTCGATATCGAAATCTATTTCGACATCGAAATCCATTTCGATATCGAAATCCATTTCGATATCGAAATCCATTTCGATATTGAAATCCATTTCGATTTCGAATTCCATTTCGCATTCAAAATCCATATCGCATTCGTAATCCATTTTGATATCGAAATCCATATCGATTTCGAATTGCATTTCGATTTCGAAATCCTTATCGATATCGAAATCTATTTCAATATCGGAAACTATTTCGATATCAAAATCCTTATCGATTTCGAAATCCATTTCGATTTCGAATTCCATTTCGCATTCAAAATCCATATCGCATTCGTAATCCATTTTGATATCGAAATCCATATCGATTTCGAATTGCATTTCGATTTCGAAATCCTTATCGATATCGAAATCTATTTCAATATCAGAAACTATTTCGATATCAAAATCCTTATCGATTTCGAAATCCATTTCGATATCGAATTCCATATCAATTTCGAAATCCATTTCGAATTCGAAATCCATATCGATATCGAAATCCATATCGATATCGAAATCCATATCGAATTCGAAAACCATTTCGATATCGAAATCCATTTCGATTTCGAAATCCATTTCGAAATCGAAATCCATATCGAAATCCATTTCGATATCGAACTCCATATAAATTTCGAAATCCATTTCGAATTCGAAATCAATATCGATATCGAAATCCATATCGAATTCGAAATCCATTTCGATATCGAAATCCATTTCGCATTCAAAATCCATATCGCATTCGTAATCCATTTTGATATCGAAATCCATATCGATTTCGAATTGCATTTCGATTTCGAAATCCTTATCGATATCGAAATCTATTTCAATATCGGAAACTATTTCGATATCAAAATCCTTATCGATATCAAAATCCTTATCGATTTCGAAATCCATTTCGATATCGAATTCCAAATCAATTTCGAAATCCATTTCGAATTCGAAATCTATTTCAATATTGAAATCCATATAGAATTCGAAATCCATTTAGATTTCGAAATCCATGTAGAAATCCACTTTGATATCGAATTCCATATCAATTTCGAAATCCATTTCGAATTCGAAATCCATATCGATATCGAAATCCATATCGAATTCGAAATCCATTTCGATATCGAAATCCATTTCGATTTCGAAATCCATTTCGATTTCGAAATCTATTTCGATATCGAAATATATTTCGATTTCGAAGTCCATATCGAAATCCATTTCGATATCGAATTCCATATCAATTTCGAAATCCATTTCGATATCGAAATCCATTTCGATATTGAAATCCATTTCGATATTGAAATCCATTTCGATTTCGAATTCCATATCGCATTCGTAATCCATTTTGATATCGAAATCCATATCGATTTTGAAATGCATTTCGATTTCGAAATCCTTATCGATATCGAAATCTATTTCAATATCGGAAACTATTTCGATATCAAAATCCTTATCGATTTCGAAATCCATTTCGATTTCGAATTCCATTTCGCATTCAAAATCCATATCGCATTCGTAATCCATTTTGATATCGAAATCCATATCGATTTCGAATTGCATTTCGATTTCGAAATCCTTATCGATATCGAAATCTATTTCAATATCGGAAACTATTTCGATATCAAAATCCTTATCGATTTCGAAATCCATTTCGAAATCCATTTCGATATCGAATTCCATATCAATTTCGAAATCCATTTCGAATTCGAAATCTTTTTCAATATTGAAATCCATATCGAATTCGAAATCCATTTGGATTTCGAAGTCCATATCGAAATCCATTTCGATATCGAATTCCATATCAATTTCGAAATCCATTTCGATATCGAAATCCATATCGAATTTGAAATCCATATCGAATTCGAAATCAATTTCGATATCGAAATCCATTTCGATTTCGAAATCCATATCGATTTCGAAATCCATTTCGATATCGAAATCCATTTCGATATCGAATTCCATATCGAAATCCATTTCGATATCGAATTCCATTTCGATTTCGAAATCCATTTCGATATCGAAATCCATTTCGATATCGAAATCCATTTCGATATCGAAATCCATTTGGATTTCGAATTCCATATCGATTTCCATATCGATATCGAATTCCATATCAATTTCGAAATCCATTTCGAATTCGAAATCCATTTCGATATCGAAATCCATTTCGAAATCGAAATCCATTTCGATATCGAAATCCATTTCGATATCGATTTCGATATCGAAATCCATTTCGATATCGAAATCCATTTCGATATCGAAATCCATTTCGAATTCGAAATCCATTTCGATATCGAAATCCATTTCGATATCGAAATCCATTTCGATATCGAAATCGATTTCGATTTCGATTTCGAAATCCATATTTCGAATTCGATATCGATTTCGAATCCATTTCGAATTTCGATTTCGATATCGAAATGGATTTCGATATCGAAATGGATTTCGAATTCGAAATCATTTCGAAATCGAAATGGATTTCGATATCGAAATGGATTTCGATATCGAAATAGATTTCGATATCGAAATGGATTTCGATATCGAAATGGAATTTCGATATTCGATATAATTTCGATATCGAAATCCATTTCGAATTTCGATATCGATTTCGATATTCGAAATGGATTTCGAAATCGAAATGGATTTCGATATCGAAATGGATTTCAATATCGATATCGATTTCGCTTTCGAAATGGATTTCGATATCGAAATGGATTTCGATATGGATTTCGAAATCGAAACGGGATTCGATATCGAAATGGATTTCGAAATCGATATGGATTTCGAAATCGAAACGGATTTCGAAATCGAAATGGATTTCGAATTTGATATGGATTTCGATATCGAAATGGATTTCGAATTCGAAATGGATTTCGAAATTTATATGGAATTCGATATCGAAATGGATTTCGATATGGATTTCGAAATCGAAATGGATTTCGATATCGAAATGGATTTCGATATCGAAATGGATTTCGAATATCGAAATGGATTTCGATATCGAAATGGATTTCGATTTCGAAATGGATTTCGAAATCGAAATGGATTTCGATATCGAATATGGATTTCGATATCGAAATGGATTTCGAATTCGATATGGATTTCGATATCGAAATGGATTTCGATATCGAAATATTTCGAAATGGATTTCGAAATCGAAATGGATTTCGATATCGAAATGGATTTCGAAATCGAAATGGATTTCGATATGGATTTCGAAATCGAAACGGGATTCGATATCGAAATGGATTTCGAAATCGATATGGATTTCGAAATCGAAACGGATTTCGAAATCGAAATGGATTTCGAATTTGATATGGATTTCGATATCGAAATGGATTTGTATTTCGAAATGGATTTCGAAATCGAAATGGATTTCGATATCGAAATGGATTTTCGATATGGATTTCGAAATCGAAATGGATTTCGATATCGAAATGGATTTCGAATTCGAATTCGAAATGGATTTCGAATTCGAAATGGATTTCGAAATTGATATGAAATCCATTTCGATATCGAAATCCATTTCGAATTCGATATGGATTTCGAATTCGAAATGGATTTCGAATTCGATATGGATTTCGAAATTTATTCGAATTCGATATCGAAATGGATTTCGATATGGATTTCGAAATGGATTTCGAAATCGAAATGGATTTCGATATCGAAATGGATTTCGAATTCGAAATGGATTTCGATATCGAATATGGATTTCGAATTCGAAATGGATTTCGAATTCGATATGGATTTCGATATCGAAATTGATTTCGAATTCGATATGGATTTCGAAATCGAAATGGATTTCGATATCGAAATGTTTCGATTTCGAAATCGAAATGGATTTCGATATCGAAATGGATTTCGATATCGAAATGGATTTCGAATTCGAAATGGATTTCGAATTCGATATGGATTTCGATATCGAAATGGATTTCGAAATTGATATGGAATTCGATATCGAAATGGATTTCGATTTCGATATGGATTTCGAAATCGAAATGGATTTCGATATCGAAATGGATTTCGATATCGAAATGGATTTCGATAATTTCGATCGAAATGGATTTCGATATCGAAATGGATTTCGATATGGATTTCGAAATCGAAATGGATTTCGATATCGAAATGGATTTCGAATTCGATATGGATTTCGATATCGAAATGGATTTCGAATTCGATATGGATTTCGATATCGAAATGGATTTCGAAATTCGATATGGATTTCGAAATCGAAATGGATTTCGATATCGAAATGGATTTCGAAATCGAAATGGATTTCGATATCGAAATGGATTTCGAATTCGATATGGATTTCGATATCGATATGGATTTCGATATCGATATGGATTTCGAAATCGAAATGGATTTTCGAAATGGATTTCGAAATCGAAATGGATTTCGATATTCGATATGGATTTCGATATCGATATGGATTTCGATATCGAAAATGGATTTCGAAATCGATATGGAATTCGATATCGAAATGGATTTGATTTCGAAATCGAAATGGATTTCGATATCGAAATGGATTTCGAAATCGAAATGGATTTCGATATCGAAATGGATTTCGAAATTCGATATGGATTTCGATATCGATATGGATTTCGAATTCGAAATGGATTTCGAAATCGATATGGATTTCGAATTTCGAAATGGATTTCGAAATCGAAATGGATTTCAAATTCGATATGGATTTCGATATCGATATGGATTTCGAATTCGAAATGGATTTCGAAATTGATATGGAATTCGATATCGAAATGGATTTCGAAATGGATTTCGAAATCGATAGTGATTTTGATATCGAAATAGATTCCGATATTGAAATAGATTTCGATATCGATAAGGATTTCGAAATCGAAATGGAATCCGAAATCGATATGAATTTCGATATCAAAATGGATAATGAATGCGAAATGGATTTTGAATGCGAAATGGAATTCGAAATCGAAATGGATTTCAATATCGAAATGGATTTCAATATCGATATGGATTTCGCTTTCGAAATGGATTTCGATATCGATATGGATTCCGAATTTGAAATGGATTTCGAAATCGAAATGGACTTCGAATTCGATATGGATTTCGAATTCGAAATGGATTTCGAAATTGATATGCAATTCGAAATCGATATGGATTTCGAATTCGAATTGGATTTCGAATTTGATATGGATTTCGATATCGATATGGATTTCGATTTCGAAATGGATTTCGAAATCGATATGGAATTCGATATCGAAATGGATTTTTATATGGATATCGAAATCGAAATGGATTTCGATATCGAAATGGATTTCGATATCGAAATGGATTTCGATATCGAAATGGATTTCGATATCGATATGGATTTCGATATCGATATGGATTTCGAAATCGAAATGGATTTCGATATCGAAATGGATTTCGAATTCGATATGGATTTCGATATCGATATGGATTTCGATTTCGAAATGGATTTCGAAATCGAAATGGATTTCGATATCGAAATGGATTTCGATTTCGAAATGGATTTCGATATCGAAATGGATTTCGAATTCGATATGGATTTCGAATTCGAAATGGATTTCGAAATTGATATGGAATTCGATATCGAAATGGATTTCGATATGGATTTCGAAATCGAAATGGGTTTCGATATCGAAATGGATTTCGAAATCGAAATGGGTTTCGATATCGAAATGGATTTCGAAATCGAAATGGATTTCGAAATCGAAATGGATTTCGAATTCGAAATGGATTTCGAAATCGAAATGGATTTCGATATCGAAATGGATTTCGAATATCGAAATGGATTTCGATATCGAAATGGACTTCGAAATCGAAATGGATTTCGATATCGAAATGGATTTCGAATTCGAAATGGATTTCGAATTCGAAATGGATTTCGAAATTGATATGAAATCCATTTCGATATCGAAATCCATTTCGAATTCGATATGGATTTGGATATCGATATGGATTTCGAATTCGAAATGGATTTCGAAATTTATGTGGAATTCGATATCGAAATGGATTTCTATATGGATTTCGAAATGGATTTCGAAATCGAAATGGATTTCGATATCGAAATGGATTTCGAATTCGATATGGATTTCGATATCGATATGGATTTCGAATTCGAAATGGATTTCGAAATTGATATGGAATTCGATATCGAAATTGATTTCGATATGGATTTCGAAATCGAAATGGATTTCGATATCGAAATGGATTTCGAAATCAAAATGGATTTCGATATCAAAATGGATTTCGATATCGAAATGGATTTCGAATTCGATATGGATTTCGAATTCGATATGGATTTCGAATTCGAAATGGTTTTCGAAATTGATATGGAATTCGATATCGAAATGGATTTCGATATGGATTTCGAAATCGAAATGGATTTCGATATCGAAATGGATTTCGAAATCGAAATGGATTTCGAAATCGAAATGGATTTCGATATCGAAATGGATTTCTATATGGATTTCGAAATCGAAATGGATTTCGATATCGAAATGGATTTCGAATTCGATATGGATTTCGCTATCGATATGGATTTCGAATTCGATATGGATTTCGAATTCGAAATGGTTTTCGAAATTGATATGGAATTCGATATCGAAATGGATTTCGATATGGATTTCGAAATCGAAATGGATTTCGAAATCGAAATGGATTTCGATATCGAAATGGATTTCTATATGGATTTCGAAATCGAAATGGATTTCGATATCGAAATGGATTTCGAATTCGATATGGATTTCGCTATCGATATGGATTTCGAATTCGATATGGATTTCATATTCGAAATGGATTTCGAATTCGAAATGGATTTCGAAATCGAAATGGATTTCGATATGGAAATGGATTTCGAAATCGAAATGGATTTCGATATCGAAATGGATTTCGAATTCGATATGGATTTCGATATCGATATGGATTTCGATATCGATATGGAATTCGATATCGAAATGGATTGCTATATGGATTTCGAAATCGAAATGGATTTCGATATCGAAATGGATTTCAAATTCGATATGGATTTCGATATCGAAATGGATTTCGAAATTGATATGGAATTCGATATCGAAATGGATTTCGATATGGACTTCGAAATCGAAATAAATTTCGATATCGAAATGGATTTCGAAATCGAAATGGATTTCGATATCGAAGTGGATTTCAAATTCGATATGGATTTCGATATCGATATGGATTTCGAATTCGAAATGGATTTCGAAATTGATATGGAATTCGATATCAAAGTGGATTTCTACATGGATTTCGAAATCCAAATGGATTTCGAATTCGATATGGATTTCAATATTGAAAAAGATTTCGAATTCGAAATGGATTTCGAAATTGATATGGAATTCGATATCGAAATGGATTTCGAAATGGATTTCGAAATCGATAAGGATTTTGATATCGAAATAGATTGCGATATTGAAATAGATTTCGATATCGATAAGGATTTCGAAATCGAAATGGAATCCGAAATCGATATGGATTTCGATATCAAAATGGATTACGAATGCGATATGGATTTTGAATGCGAAATGGAATTCGAAATCGAAATGGATTTCAATATCGAAATGGATTTCAATATCGATATGGATTTCGCTTTCGAAATGGATTTCGATATCGATATGGAATTCGATATCGAAATGGATTCAGATATCGAAATGGATTCCGAATTTGAAATGGATTTCGAAATTGAAATGGACTTCGAATTCGATATGGATTTCGAATTCGAAATGGATTTCGAATTTGATATGGATTTCGATATCGATATGGATTTCGATTTCGAAATGGATTTCGAAATTGATATGGAATTCGATATCGAAATGGATTTCTATATGGATATCGAAATCGAAATGGATTTCGATATGGAAATTGATTTCGAATTCGATATGGATTTCGATATCGATATGGATTTCGAAATCGAAATGGATTTCGATATCGAAATGGATTTCGAATTCGATATGGATTTCGATATCGAAATGGATTTCGAAATCGAAATGGATTTCGATATCGAAATAGATTTCGATTT
>JAEIGH010000822.1:0-10038 GCA_018903575.1 Drosophila saltans
GGCAACGGATAGTTATCGGCGACTGTATTTGCATTTAATTCCTTAAAGTCAACGCAAAGTCTATCCATACCATTTAACCAACAAAATTGGGTGAACAGCTTGGTCTAACTATTTTGCATTTCAACATTCCATTAATTTTGACTTTAGTATATGCCGCTTACAAAATAATTTGGGTACTTGGACAACAATTAGTGTAGGTTTATTTTTTTTCTTGTCCCTCAAGTTCAATATTAATATCATTAGGCTGAATACTCAATTTTTTTCTACGCGCGAATCCCAACGGGAGCCCTAATTGCCCACACCTCCCGCCCAACCGACCGAGGGGCGCAAGCCGCATAACGCACGGCTCGAGTCGCGGGGACAATTCACAAAACACAGACAAAAAGCGAAACTATAGCTAATTACGTGCTAGATAGGAAAGGATAGAAGTTTTTAGTAAAGGAATAGAGATCTCTGAACTGATTATATGATAAAGACGATTATAATCAGAACAAAGAACTCGAAAAGGTTCATACATTAGGTAGTTAGTAGTACATCGTGGAAGTGTTAGAGGAATATAGTTTCTAGTAGGTCTACAAGGAACTGTTAGTTTTACTCGGTTCAATAGCTCGGGGGAGTCTACATTACCACAACCAAATTAATAGTGGTATTGGATGCCTCGTCAGGAAAATCTGTGAATATCTTGTATCCAGAACCAGGTGAAAAACTTGATCAACTTGATGACGACGACGCCGATGATTCCCAAGAAGACGGGCTTAAGGATGCTACAACAAGGCAAAGCCCAAAAAGACGAATCTAACGTTATTAATGATGTTGCTATTGTTAGCATTGGCATTGGCCCAATCAGTAAATGTGACCCAATTTGATGCCAAACCTGGCATTTACTATGAAAACATTGGAACGTCCAGATTTGCTGTAGCTGACTGGACAATCATTGCGTATTATAATTTGGATCCTTATTGGGACGATATGAACACATTTTCTTTCGGAATAAAAAAGATTGGGGAAATGTGTTCCCGATTAAAACCAAGTCAAGCCTGTTCTGCAATGTACAAACATTTCCAACATGTGGAAGAGGAACTGAGAATGGAAAACGATCTCTTGCACATAGGACGAAATCGTAGAGCACCATTTGATTTTATTGGCAACATTGCCAGGAGTCTATATGGAGTACTGGACTCAGAATATGCAAAAGAAATGTCCAATACTATTGAAAAGGTGAAAACAAATGAGGAATACTTGGTAACACTCTTAAAGAATCAAACATCTATACTTGATTCAACAATCAACATTTTCAAGCGTGATGAGGCGGTTATTGAGAAGCGATTGAATTTGATGGAGCAGCAACTACTCGATATATCTCAAGCACATTCTGATTCTGTCAAGACTTTTCAATGGTATCTCACAATAACAACACAATTTTCGGTGATTGCTTCAAATTTGCAACGAGTACAATCAGAGATTGCCCATGTACTCACTGACGTTCATCATGACCAAATTAGCCCGTTGTTACTCTCGCCTAAACAACTTGAACAACACTTAAAAGAGTTAAAAAATCATCTTCCACCAGGACACATACTTCCTGCCACAGACGATGATGTTCTACAATTATATAAAATGATGAAGGCAGAAGGGAGCTTTGTAAAAAAGCGCGTAATATTCAAAGTAACGCTACCATTGCTCTCAGCACAAGTATTTGAATTATACAATCTAGTTCCCATACCAGCAATCAGCAATAAAGGAATTATGACAATGGATATTCAAATTCCCATAATAGCGGTCAATAAGCACAGAGATCAGTTTCTTGGATTAACAGCAACTGAATTAAAACAATGCCATCAAGTCACAAATGAAGAATTCATATGTCAAAATAAACAATCTGTGTTCTCAATCAACAGTAATTGTGAGTTCCAGTTGTTCAACAACAAAACTTCAAATATGTGTCAAATTAAATACACAAACATGACTTTCGTCTGGTTCAATATGTACTACAAGAACCATTGAATTTTTGCTACAATATCGCCAATGGAGTTATCTGCAGTCTGCGATGACAACAGTTCAAGCATCACCATAAGCCAAGGAGGATTATTAACACTTGATCCAAGTTGCACTTTGCGGAATCCATTAATACGTGTAACTGGACATCGTATTACAACTACCGGCACAATGAATAAGTCATATGCCCGGTTTGGGAATTTCTCCAGTATGATGATGAACTCAACTAATGAAACGGCTTCTACCAATGTTCGGCTAAGCTACAATGAACTTGACAAACTCAGTAGTCAATTATGGCCCAGATTCAAAATAAAGTTACCATATGACCTAAAATCTAGTCAAGGGCCTAATCAACATCACAACATTGCTTCATACATAGCGCTAATAATATTCATAATATTAGTGCTGCTGTATGTTATCAAAAATCGGTGTATCAACGGAAGACAAGAAGCCAGGATTGCTATTGGCCTTCAAGAGATGACCCCTCCCACAACTGGTACCCAGATGCCAACTGGTAGTCAACCGACTCAATCTACACATCGACCTGTTGGAAACTACGAAATCAACATTTAAGTAATGTTGAACAGTCGTTCAACGGCCGGGAGTATGTTGGTGTAAATGCATGCTTAAAATACAAACTATGAATTTCTCACAGCAAAGACCAATGCAGGCTTTGCTTAGAATAGAATTAACCCCTACATATTTTCATATACACTGTACTCACACTATATTTTTATACAACACAAAATTGTCCCCCACATTATGTTCACACACACAATCACATTTACACTATGAATAAGACCCCCAAATGTACATACATGTGACCCCCTAGATCCTAGAATCGTGTATATAAACTCGACCTTTTTCTTAATAAAATCAGTATTCAAGCAACTCTTGTCTATTCACTACTCTGCAATCAACGGGTGAGCATCGCTGTGTCTTTGGCCCCCATTTGCATGATCTCTCCGAAGTCCACCCAATTTCAAGTGTTGGTTGCGACAGCCCTATGTCACTAGTTTATGTTCTAGAGGCAAACATTTTTATAAATAATAAAATTATAAAATTCAATAACAGGTGGAACTCCAGTTAAAGGCTTATAGGAACCAGGCCGCAAATCAACCGCAGCGTCAGCGACCGCGATTGAATCCGCCTGCGTGTCCGGTATTGCACCTCCAACTGGACTACTATCGGCAATATCAACAGTTATTGATAATTGCCCGGACTTTTCGGAAACTACAGCTTTATTCGTCTGCAAAGAGAGACCATTTCCTGGAGAAACGGAGATAGCCTCGTCCTTGCGACCACCTTGATAAATGGGGGTGGTAAACGAAATAACCTGCGGAGGATTTGTCACAGTGAGCAGTGAAGGAGATTGTGGAACTACGGCCAAGACGGGATTGGGCACAGGCAAATGCAAGGACAGATTGCGCATACTAGTTTTCTTCCGCTTTGGAGACTCATTTAACAGCTTATAGCTGCTGAATTCGCTCTCCACAGCATTGAACTCATCGCAGAGTTTACGAAAACCAGATGACAATTTCTTCAATCTATCCCTGGTTTGCCTCATAAACACCCTCATTTCGATCTCAACCTCTCGGCATGAGTCACAACCCCATTTGAGCCCCAAACAATCCCTTACTCTGGCCGTGTAGCCAGCACATTTAACGTGCATGACATTGTCACACAGCCAACAGGAAAGAAACGCGTTATGCGGTGAAGGAGGGTTCAAACACTTTTTGCTTGAGCAGACAGACATTTTTTAAATTTAATTACAACTCAAAAATTTATAAAAAAATTAAATATCGAAAAGGCCAAAAGAAAAAACTCACTCAGATTTATTAAGCAAATTCGACACTGGGGTCAAACTCGCAGAGAAAATTAGTGCAAGAACTAAGAGAACTAAGCACTACACAAATACACGGATCACTTGTACGCGAGAAAGATAGATGCGAGCGCGAATAAAAGAAATTAGAAAAAAGAAAGCGCGAGAGCCAGCAGCACTGCATATGCAACAAAAATGCGTTGGCGAGAGCGCGGGTATTAAAGCGGTAAAAGGTACAAACGCAAGAGCAAAGAATAACAAAAACAACAACACTGCTGTAAAAAGTTTTTTGTTTTTAATTTTTATTTATTTTTATTTATTTATTTATTTATATATTACTATCAATATAATTGTAAATTATAAGCTAGCTTAAAGTTATGAGCAATGGCTACACAGGCCTTCGGCTCTGTATTTCTACATATATGTATTTTAGTTATCATTAGTAAGTTAGTGCTATGTTATGTTTACATTTTTGTTAACAGTATTTATATGGCGTGATACAAATGTGTATCTTTGAGGTATTTTTAAAATGGCGGAAATATTATCAAATATTGGAATAGTAAGACATTGTTTTGGATTACTGTTGCCGAAAGAGTGAAGTCTGTGTGTGTGTGCAAAGAGGGGCATGCATTAAGAATGTGCTCTATTGATATTTGGCAGTTGCAGAAGGTGCAGGCGTTGGGTCTTTTTTTCTATGTAGTGTATGTGTGTGATTTTTGTATGTCCTAGTCGAAGCCGATTTATTTTTATTTGATCCGTTCTTGAGAGGTACTTTTGGTTGTTTTTAAATATGTCGTAAGTAGTGAGTCGGTTAGTGTTTATAGATTGATACCAGTTAGATGTTTTGTTGAGGTTAGCTTGTATTTTGGTTAGGTGAGTGTTTTTTATGTATTTCTTTATGTCCTTTATGCTTATGTTTTCCCTTGTGGTTAGAGGTTGTTTTGCTGTGTTTTTTGCTGTTATGTCTGCTAGTTCGTTACCTGTTATCCCTGCATGCCCAGGTACCCAGAGAAGTTTAAATTTTGGGAAGGCTTTTATGAGTATGTTACGGGCGAGTGAGGTGTAGTGTTCTGCGTTGTTTATGTTGTGTATTGCGTCTATAGCAGAAAGTGAGTCTGAGCAAATACAGAATTTTCCCTTTTTGCTTTTAAATAATTGTAGTGCTTCTATGATTGCAATGATTTCGGAAGTAAAGACTGAGGAATAGTGGGGTAAGAGGCATGTTTTTAAGGGTTGTTGTTCATTCGTGACTGCGAGAGATGTAATGCCGTTTGATTGTGATCCATCAGTGAATATTAAGGTGTAGGAATTGTATCTGTTTCTTCTTTCTTCGAACTGAGATCGGTATATTTGAGATGTTGTGTTTTCCTTACACGAGTGTCTTAGAGATGAGTCTATTGTCGCTTGTTGCAAAAACCAGGGTGGGAAAGTTTGGGATGACGTAGCAATAGGTCGAAATGGTAGGCTGTGAGATAAACAAAAGGTGATGATCCGGTCTATTGCTGATTTGTATTGTGGTTTTCTATTTGGTTTATAAGTTTTTATTATTTTGAAGATCGGTGAGTTTTCAGCTGAAAGTAGGGACTTGAAGAGGTTAGCTGTGAGTAAATCTCGTCTATCTTCTATAGAAGTTGCACGAGCTTCAAATAGGATATTGTTAACTGGTGTGGTTCTAAATGCTCCTAAAGCAAGTCTAAATGCTGTGTTTATAGCTGATTTTACTGGACGAAGTGTATTTTTTTGGGCAATGACCATAAATGGGTAGAGCATAATCAGCTTTTGATGTTATCATTGCTTTTGTGACATCAATAAGAGAGGAAGTATTACAATTGAACTTTGTACTTGAGAGACATTTAATTGCATTTATTTTATTTTTGAGCGATATTGTTAGTTGTTCTATGTGTGACTGCCATCTGTATCTGCAATTAAAATGAAGTCCTAGTATTTTTAGGGTATTGACATTGGTCAACAGGAAATTTCCAGATGTTACGGTGCACCTGCAGTTGTGTTTCCTGCATACGTGCATGTGTTTGCATTTCTGCGTTGAGAGCTTTGCGCCCGAATAGTTACACCAGCGTAAGATAGTTTCGAAGATGGGTCGCAGGTCAAGGTTGATGCTTTTACGGTTAGCCATTTTTACTATTATGTTATAATCGTCTGCGTATGCACTAAGGCTTATGTTAGGGTGTTGGATTAACAATTTGGTTAATTTATTGTAAGAAATTACAAAGAGGACTACTGACAGTGGGGATCCCTGAGGAATGCCGTTGTGGATAGCACGAAAGGAGGAGTAGGATGAACTTACGCGGACAACAATTTTTCTATTCGACATAAAGTTTCTGACATAGTTTAATATTTTAGGGCCGGTTTTCCATTCTGTCAGTTGGTCTAGTATTGAGTAGATTCCAATTCTATCAAAGGCTTTTGAGAAATCTAATGAGATGATTCAGAGGTGATTCCTTCTCGAAATAGCCCTAGTTATTAAGTGGTCTATAGCCGATCTATAGCCGACTTGCCTTTCTTGAAACCTGTTTGACTGCTATGGATGAGTTTGTCATTCGTGACAAACCACCACAGCCTTTTAGCAATTATTTTATCTAAGACCTTTGAGAGACATGGGTTTAAGGATATAGGTCGGTATGAGTCAATGAGTGTTTTGTTGGAGTATGGCTTAAGGATGGGAACAATAATACTTGTTTTGTATGCTTGTGGAATGTAATGGTTTAATATGTTGTTTTGCAGTTTTATAATTCTAAGTTTTGTATCAATGTCAACATTTTTCAGCATAATATAGCTAATTCTATCTAGACCTGGTGTGGTGCCTTTCAGGGAGCTCAACACAGCAGAGAATTCCAACAATGTAATTTCTTTTTCTATTAATTGTGCCTTCAATTTCGGAGTGTAGGTCTGCCTTTGAAAAGTGGCTAAGGAGAGATTTTTTGCGTTTATGCAAGATGTGGAGAAGTTTGTGTCCTTTGAAGCATCTGAAAAATTTTTTGCGTTCAATAGACAGTGAATGTTTTTTGTTGTGTTTAGCCCGCAAAAGCGTCTTATGTTTTGCCAAATTTTTTTTGAAGGTGTTTCTGGCTTGATTTGTGAAGTAAATTTTTCGGTACTTTCTTTTTTTTGCTTTTTTTTTAGTGTGTATCTGAACACAGCATTTGCTCTTTTGAATTTTATAATGTTTTCTTGTGAGATGTTTCTTTTTAATGTATGCCATGCTTTTTTTTTATCAAGCTGAAGCTTTTTAAGTTCCTTGCTCCACCAGGGAACTTTGCGTAGCCGGGTCATAGGATGGGATTGAGGAATTGACTTGTGGGCACTAGCTAGGATTATTTTGTGTATATTGGCGGACTCTTTGTTGATGTTAGTGCTTATGTGCCTCTCTAAAGAATATTTCTTTGTTAATTTTGAGAAGAGTTGCCAGTCAGCTTTTTCTGTGATGAAATGTGGTCTAGGGATAGAATTTTTAGGTAAAATTGTGTCGGGTGAGAAAAGGGTTATTACAATTGGGGAAGTGATCGCTTCCATAAAGATCATCTTCAGTTTCCCATGAGCTTTCCATACATAGGATTGGGCTAGCGAAGGTAATGTCTATGTTTGTAAATGTGTTGTGAGTGCTTAGGTGTGTAGGTGACCGGTCATTTAGTATTATGTAGTTAGATTGAGTTATAAATTTTTCAAGCATTTTCCCTCTTGCATTGTTTGTGTTTGATCCCCATCTTTTGTGCCAACAGTTGAAATCACCTGTGACTAGGGAAGGTATATTGCTCCAAACAATCCCTTACTCTGGCCGTGTAGCCAGCACATTTAACGCGCATGACATTGTCACACAGCCAACAGGAAAGAAACGCGTTATGCGGTGAAGGAGGGTTCAAACACTTTTTGCTTGAGCAGACAGACATTTTTTAAATTTAATTACAACTCAAAAATTTATAAAAAAAAAATTAAATATCGAAAAGGCCAAAAAAAAAACTCACTCAGATTTATTAAGCAAATTCGACACTGGGGTCAAACTCGCAGAGAAAATCAGTGCAAGAACTAAGAGAACTAAGCACTACACAAATACACGGATCACTTGTACGCGAGAAAGATAGATGCGAGCGCGAATAAAAGAAATTAGAAAAAAGAGCGCGAGAGCCAGCAGCACTGCACATGCAACAAAAATGCGTTGGCGAGAGCGCGAGAGCGGTATTAAAGCGGTAAAAGGTACAAACGCAAGAGCAAAAGAATAACAAAAACAACAACACTGCTGTAAAAAGTTTTGTTGTTTTTCGAATATTAAGTTCAATGCTTTGATTATTTATTATTAAATCTTTTGACAGCAAATTTTGTACTTAGCTTTTTTTTCTTATCAATGAACATTCCGCTCCAGAATCAAATGTAATTTCAAAATTTTGACCACTATGGTTCATGAATCCTTTTGGGTACTGTAACGCTGCATAGCTTCACTCATTTTTTTTCTACTTAAATATCTTATTCCCCTTATTGGCTGCAGTAAGTCGAGCAAGTTTTATTTTTGAAACAGCATAATTTCCCGCAGTGGTCCATCGAATTTTGTAACCTGAGGGCCAGATCCCACTTCTGATGTTGGAGTAGGAGACAATTCTAATATGTCTCCGGGTAATTCACCTTGCCTTTTAGGCATTTTTATAATAATCGGTGAGCGCAGCGAGTTCCGTGTTCTTCTCGTGGCGTTTAGTCCCAGACTCACTAACTAGTCTTGACTGCCACGGCATCACACCGGACCACACTCGATGAAAGTTTGGCTGTCATCTCGCTCAAAACCAAAGTCACACCACCAATATTAAGAACAACTGCATGACTAAGCAGTTAATGTCAACTTCTATGACTTGATAATCAATGTCAAACTAACATGACAATTATCACTGGTACACTTACATAACATAGTTCCTTGTAAGTGTACCTAATGTTACCAGACCAATAATATGAGAATACAATAGAGATGGACATTAAAGTCCTCAAATGGAAAAAGATATAAGATACGGTACCAAAAGGTATTCACAACTGTGCAATACCCTATTTTATCTCCGACATATCTATATATATAAAAATCTATTGCTGTTTGTTAGTCTCGCTAAAACTCGAGAACAACTGAACCGATTCGGCTAATTTTGGTTTTGAATTAATTGTGGAAGTCCAGGGAAGGTTTAAAAGGTGAGAAAATACTGAAAATTTGGCTAAATGACGGTAAATGCAGACCATACCGTGAGTTTTTAATCTAACAAATAGAACACCCGCAGATATATTCATTTATGCAGGCACGCCCCTTTATAACATTCAAGCTAATAAGGTAAATCAAATTGACAAATTAAATAAAAAAATAGAAATGACTTTGATATAAATACAAAATACAAGCAAGCCCCATTAGTTAGAAGTAAAACTACTACACCATTTAAGAAAACAGGAGAAATTACCCAAGTTGACGACAAACATTTCATTGAAACAAACAGAGGAAGACAAACTACACACTTTGCAAATCAAAATTCAAGAAAAAAAGAGAAAATTCACCAAAGCAAATATACTGACTAATTTCAGACATTCCAATATTACTGCTTCTACTCCTATCAATGGCATCCCTAACACATACACAAAGTATACAAATTAATCCCATCAAAGCACCAAACGGCTATCTGATATTTAAAACAGGAATTATGGACCTACCTCAGATTACGAATTTCTAACCGTAACTTAACCAAAGTACAAATTATTTACAAGAACTTGTTAGAGCAAACAGAACCTTATAAAAATTTAATGCACATCCAATACCCTAACTGAGAAATTAAACCGTGAAATGAATGGCATCAGAATAATAAAAGAGAAACAAAAGAGGACTTATTAATCCTTTGTAGGTACAGTAAATAAATATCTATTTGGTGCCTTTAGACCAGAACGACAAAGAAGAACTAGAAGACAAAATTAACAGTTTAATAGCAAATAATGCCCAAAACGACGAACTTAACCACATTATAGTCGCAGTCAACAAAAAAAACATTGAAATATTAAACAACCTCACCATTAGACAAGATACAGACAAAAACTAAATATCCTTGTATTAAACTTAGAGCATTTCACAGAATACATAGAGGACATAGAATTAGGTATGCAGTTGACAAGACTCTGGAATATTTAACCCAAAACTTTTGAATCATCAATACATAGTCGATATAAATACTGAAAATTCTGCTTGGTTGAAATCA